>CM021105.1:358725970-358820513 GCA_007115665.2 Sequoiadendron giganteum | reverse complement strand
TATTTGGGAGAATTTTTGTTTGGAAAACATCTACAACGAGCTCAAATTAATCATTGATCAAAGGATATGTTCAAATTATGGTTTTAGTGAAGTTATTATGATTAGATCTCATCTTTGATTTAGGTTGATCATTGTTGAGTAATTTATTACTATTTATAGTTCATTATCACTACAGTGTTACCATAAAGCTCAATTCTTAATCTTAGACCCTAGATAACCATGTAAAAAAAATTATTGAAAAAATTTAGAATGGTATTCTATGTTTTTTGTAAGTTATGGGAGGATTTCAATGCCAACTTTAGTAGTATGATGCTAACTTGGATTTCGCAATGGCACCCACGAGCCCAAACTACATTTTTTCACTTTTCACATTTGTAGTTTATATATTCCATAGTTTCAAGTCACTAGAACAAATCCCTATGATTATCTCCCTTTTTTGCTCCATTTTTTCTTCCACCCATTGTTTTAATGTATTTTTCTCCAATTGTTTGAAAAATTTGGTGCTATTTATCGGGATGGCACTATTTTTGGAATTTTTTGTGTCGATCAAAATAAGTAGGTGCTAAATTAGGCACAAATTAGAACCCAAATTAGCGTTGAGTTTTGCACCAAGTTTTACATTGAGTTTTGTGTCAATTTTTGCATCGAGTTTTGCACCGCAATTAGCACCTAATTTAACGCCTAATTTAGCACCTAGTTTAGCACCTAATTGTTCTGAACAAAATTCCTTACCCAATATTCACTGGCCTTCAATTGATTCCCTACATTTCACTTGCATCAAAATATCCCTCAACCCTCAACCCTAATCCCTCAACCCTCAACCTTAAAACCCTAAGCCCTCAATCCCTATACCCTCTACCCTATACATTGGACCCTCAACCCTAATCCTTAAACCATTTACCCTCAAACCTATACCCTAAACTCTCTACCCTCAACCCTTAACCATCAACCCTAAACCCTTAAACCCTAAACCCTAAACCCTTAAACCTTCTACCCTCTACCCTCTACCCTAATCCCTCAACCCTATACCCTCAACCCAATACCCTAAACCATCAATCCTATAGGTCCTCAACTCTATACCCTCAATTCTCAACCCTCTACCCTATACATTGGATCCTCAACCCTCATATATCTCTATCCCTCCCTCATTTTCTCTCCTTATCTCTATATCTCACTTCTCCCTCCATCTCTTGCTCCATCCATCCCTCCCTCTCTACCCTAATCCCTCAACCCTAAACCATCAACCCTTAAACACTCAACCCTAAACCCTAAACCCTCAACCCTTAAACCGGCCTCTACCCTCTACCCTCAACCCTCAACCCTCAACCCTTAAACTTGCATTTTTCTTTTAAACACAACCTATGACCTAAAACTTACATAATTTTTTGTTTAACAATGGTAACACTGAGACAGCTGCATAAGGAAATAAGTAACTCCACAAGTAGTCACATCAATCAATTAAAATGCATACAATATAGCAAAAAAAAAAAAGGTAAAACAACTTAACTTCATTAATCATCAAGGTATGAACTGCTCTACATGTCTATCCAAAATGAATTACAATGCTACTCCTACTGAAACATAACTCCAAAAATGAGTTACAATGTTGCTAGAAAGAAAGAACTAACTTCAAAAACTATGTTTGAAGTTACTTATGCATTTTTGAAACAACTGCCCCACACATGTCCTTCTAGAAAATTTTGGTCGGATGCGGCAGAAAGGCCAAAAAAGAAGCTTCCAAAACTCCTCCAAAATGCCTCCAAAGTGAATAAAATTCAATCTATGACCCAACACATACCAAAAGCATGACAAAACTGCCTCCAAAAGGTCTCATTCCCACCAAAACCTCAGTCAAAAACAACCCGCATACTTTCCACATGTTGGTCAATCTCCAAACTATCATGAGAAGGGTTTTGGAGATATTTTACACTTTCAATTAGCTTTCAATTGCACCTCTTGGTGCATTGGAGTTATCATACATTGTATATATTGAGAAAAGAAAGTCTTTTTCTCAGTTCTTATTTTTTGCCTTTGCATTATGCAAAGAGATTATCTTGTAACTCAGCTTTTATTTACAGTTTTTAATATAGTACAACAACTTTTATAGGTTATCATAGTTTGTCAGTTGCAAAAAAAATCTTTCATCTTTCAATATTGTCAAGTTTTCCTTCTAGATTTCAGGTGTCGTCCTTATGTTTGATTTGATAAGAAATTGATTGTGTTTCAATCTTGAAACCTTTATTTTTTTTGTCTCACTCATAAGTGTATGAATGCAATTAAGTTCAGTTTCATAGGTTATACATTGTGCATATAATTTAGAGTTATCATCTTTATTGTGAAAAAAATTATTTTTCCTTCAATAAGAATAATTTCATTAAAGCCTTTGTATGAAATATTTATGTGATTGAACTGTTCAGATCTAGTTGTGCAGATAGAATCTTTGAGAGGTCCTTGTGAATCAGTTTGCAAGTTTATCATCTTTTAGGTGCATCACCATCATTTAATTCAGTTTTGCATTCCATTAAACCTTCTATCATATCATTAAATTATAAGTAATATGTATGGGAATTATGTAAAACACCTAGATGGAATGCTATTTTGAGGAGGCTTAGGCTCTAATAAAATTAATAAGACCTCTTTATGAGCATCGTTGAGAATACTAGACTTTAAATTATACAAATTTTATAATGTAATTTGTAATACATGATCTTTATATTGGCATATATTTTATCCCTATTCTATTTCTATTAGAGATTCATGTGCTAATGGGGAACTTTGTATTTTCCTTCTAATGTAAATTGGTAGCATGTGACCCTATAAACATGAAGGAGCATTAGAGCATAATTTTTATTAGCGGATCATATTTAACATTAATGATCCTCAAATAAATTTATAAGGCTCTAGCTATAACCTGTGTAAACCTTATTAAATAAATATGTATATCATAAAACTATATATTTAATTAATTAATATAAAATAGTTTTATTTAATATTTATAATTTTATTATGTAAATAATAATGAGAGGTATCATAACTTCTTGAAGGGTGTAACTCTCTCACCCTAGATTTTAGGAAATTCTAGTGTGGGATATTCTATAGAATAAAATTTGATTATTGTAAGAATAGTTTTGATATTCATTATTGTTTGGGAGGGGTTTAATGTGAGGTCATTGAGTGGAAAGGAGGTAAGAATTAAGGCAAAAAACCTAAGGCATATCAATAGTGATAATACCATGCAAGGTATTAGTCAAGGCAATTATTTTTTAAATCAATCTAGAAAAAATGCCATCGGTCGACATAGGGAAACACCATACTCAAACCCTAAATCATTTGGCACATTTGTATCTTCTGAAAAAAAAATGCTCTGTGGGTGCCACCACTGCTAGGGTTTGCTTTCTTGAAGCTTGCATTTCTTCACCATTCTTGTTGTTTTTGGGTCGAGCCTCTTCAGGAAAAGATTGGTGAGCATTCTCTTTTCATTGTATAAGAAAAAAATGATGTATTTTTCCTTTATTTGAAACATATTCTGGGGTTTTAGTCACGGCTTGCTATCATTTTCTAAGTTTTGATTCTTATTGTATTTATCAAAGCTTCCTCTGTTGATGTCTTCTTCACCTTGAGGTTACCATTATTGACTTTGATTGAGCTCGTTATGGCAGTCTGTGGGGGAAACCTACGGCTTTTCTATGAGAGAATATAGATTATGTTGGTTTCCTCCATTGAAGGTCATGGCCTCACCATTTTGAAAGCTTTTAAAATGCATTTTGAAAATTCTTTGCAAATGTATTATGAAGTATACTCCTCTGGCATCATTTTGTCTCTTTATGATTTTTCCTAGTATTTCAATGGCTTTAAATGGCTATAAGGTTTCAAAACCCTAGCCTTATTTCAGTTGAAACAAGAGCCACCTCGATCAACTATACCATAGGACAATGTTGCTTCAAAAACTTGATCACTGTCATGACTGCATATTTTGACTGTGGGTATTTGCATTAGGAATCACAATGTATTCCATATACTTGGTACCCTCATTACATGAAGCAACAATATGTTTACATAGGGATGAAAGCTTCACACTGCTACTTCAATCACCTCTTGACAGAGATACTCTTATTGCTTTTAAAGTGACCTTATTACTTATCTTTCTACAAAAGAACATAGCTACATTTTTCCCTCTTGTATACAACTCCTCCTTTGGAACTTGTATGTTTTGACAACCCAGATCGTTATTCTTCGAAACACTTTTTATGAAGAAAACTCACTTTGTCAACAGAAATAAAAGCTTCCTTGATTCTGCACTTGAATTACTTCTTGAATATTCATGATGAGGTTATTGTATCTTATTTCCATTCTTATATTGAGCAACGTTAAGCTTTCTATCTCCATTCACACATATTCAAATGCAACTCAACATGATGTACTTGTAGCATAATGAAACTTAACTCTTGTTTAATCCTCTTATTCTTTATATGCAATTTTGTTTTAACATGAGATCCTATAGACATCATATGAGCTCCTTCATTGTTTTGTGTGTTGTTTTGATTGCGAACCTAAATTATGTATGCATGTTCACAATCACTCAAATGATAATGTACCTTTTTTGATTTAAACATATTGTATGGCAGCAAACAACATGTAATTTTATATTTTATTCATCTGCATGTGTATCTATTGTACTATCTTGACTCCTCTCTTATAAATGAGAGGATGTAATATGCTTGGCATGAGTCATCATTTTTCAACCATGCCTCCCAACTGCTTTGACTCATACCCTTGGTGTGGCTGCAAAGGCGTAAAAATTCAACTATATCCCTTTTATACATTTTATGGCATAATACACCTCATTTATGCATTTAAAATAACATTTTGACATAAGTGATTTTATAAACATATCACTTAATTAAAAAAAATTACATTTTCAAACAAATTCAATGGCATCGACTTATAGGGACTGTCTTCCATTGTTATGACTGCACAAAATTAAAGGGACATGCCCTCAGTGCTATAGACTCTTCACTACCTAGCAATGTCATATGATCTTTATGACTATCTTCCCTACTACTCTAGACTATGACTAAGAACCAGTCATTATGCATTTTATCAGGATTGTCCTCCAATTCACCTCATGCTTTGATCTCTTCACTGTTAGGATGTTCATTGTGTTGCCCTATCAAAAGACTATTGACTGTTATATACCATGTGAACAACAAAGGCACAATGACTACATCATTGTTGTGCAAGATCTTGAGGACTACATACTCTCTCATCATGTAATTTAGGACTATCACCTCCTATTGAGAGAAGCTTATAATTTTTCATACATATGCTTGATTTTTTTATGAAATGGTTGTTCCACCCTTGTGACCTTGTGGTGAATGCTTGACAAGTACTCACCTCAACATTATTGGAAACAAGGCACTCCTTGTTGTACTCAATATGCAGCACTATTTTTCAGGTGCCTTGATGAATATGTATATGATAAAATCTTCATGTTGGTTTGTTACAAACAGCATAAACAGCAACATTTTTTGTTATCTTTATCATAGTGAACCGTCTTCTTTTGACTGTCATGTATGCTTATTTAGCACTACCATTGTGCCTCTCTATAATTGAACTTGATGCGAGAAAACTGGAGCAGCAGGGGGCAAGCAGCAATTGGATGAGTAGGAGGACGGAAGCTAATGAAAGGCAACTCAACCGGGATTCGTCATTCAGGCAATGACGGGTCCCCCTTCTTTACATATGCATTTCCTTTTATCTATAAATGTATAGTTTTTTCTTTATATGCATTAAAATAGTGAGTCCCTCGGCTTGTGAGGGACACTATACACTTATGATTATCAATAAAGACTACCTTTGCAATAAATGTTGACTCTCTATTGTATTGTATACAATTGCATAATCAAATAATGCAGTCTTTTGATAGTTTATTTTATGCGTATGAATGAAACTTAGCAAAAAAGAATGTACCGTTTTGTTTCACTTTGTAAAAACATAACAATCCTACCTAATTTAGTTGGAAGCAAAATTAGGTAATGGTTCAATTTGAATCCATATAAAGATATTTAGATTAAAAAATTACTAATAGATTTGTACAAAAGGGATGCCACCTGGTAGATAATGGTCGGGCTTCAGTTGATTTGGGTTATTTGATGGTCTTATTTTTGCTTTATTCATTCCATCACAGGGTTTGAACTCTCAGGAGACATCTCATAGGCATTTAAATCTAGAAAGAGAGTCATTCAAGGTAAATCTTTCTCATTAATCACTTGTTTCTTTTAAATCGCCCATTTCTTTTAATTTCTTTGATTGATTGCTTGCTTTCATACCACAAAACAAAACTTTCATATGAGAAGTCTGATGCACAGAGGAAGTCCGATGAGGAGAGTATACAGGTATTTGAATTTACTCATAAGATTATATCAAATTTATTAAACAATTTTTTAATTTTATTTGTGCATAGTTAAATTGAATTAGTATATGTTTCAGGACAAGGCCTCCAAGGCTAGGGTTGAAAAACTTTGTGTCATGCATCACAATGGCTGGAAAGGTTTGGAGGCCTTGATCTGTACATTTGTAAGTATATTTAATATGTTAAATGATATTTTTTTATTTCCTAGGAAAAATTAAATGATTGTATATTAATTCGTTTAACTACTCCATGTGCCATATTTTGATAGGAGGAGAAATATGGTCAAAATCCAACGCAATTTGAAAAGGAAATGTTACAAAGCAAAAAGTGGGCCGATTTTGTAATCTAGATGGAGAATGAGTTATCAATAGTTGACTTTCAATAACTTAGTTGGATATTGTTGTGTTAATATGTCAATTTCCATTTCTTGTGTTGAGTTGTTTATTGATGCGTAGGATGAGTTCTAAAGTGCTTCTCTATTGGCCCTAGATCCCACCCAATTGTCCCAGTATTTCATGTTGAGGAAAAAAATATTATTTGCCTTAAAGGGTAGTGGGTGAAATTCATGCCTTATTTTCATCGCATCTTTTAATTAATGGCCATGGTATTTTAATATCTCTTAAGTGTCCTCATTTAAGTTATGAGTTGTATAATTTGAGTAACTTAGTCTCATGTTGATTTGATTTATCTTATTTTCTCTCAAACTTGGTATCTTAAGGAGTGCTTCCTTGAATTCATGTTGCCATTCTACTAAGTGATCCACACGCATCTTTGTCATCCTTCCTCATGGTGTTTCCATTCTTTTAACATGTAATAATGTTTTGATGCATCTTGGTAGGCATCCTATAGGTCTAACACATCCTTGTAGAACTCCTTTTGCACCAAGTTTAATTCATCATGGATTTATAATGCATATTCCATGAAATCACCTATGTCATACCTTGCAGCCTTGTAGTATTCCACTTGATGTTTCAAGTGCTCAATTTCCTTCGTATGCCCTTCCATTTCTCGTGTCATTTTAAGGATGTTTGATTCATTTTATTGTGTTGTGGCGACCCTAGTCATAGCCCTAGCCACTAGATTTGTATCATCTACATCCATTACCATTGCTTCCATGGCTTCATTAAATCTCAAGAGTATAGTATGAAATGCAACTTCTTGATCAACAACATGTCAAGTACATGCTTGGGAAAAATATGGGGTGCCTTTGTGGTGCCATAGATCTTCCTATATGTTAACAACTCATATAGGGAGTAATCTTTTAGGTTCTCCAAGATTCTGATCATGTCTTCAGACAACCTAGGGAACCTTTTCTCAAATAATAGCTCATGCAAGGGAGCAAAGAATCAGTCACAAATGTGTTCATATTTGGATGAATATTTGTGCTCCCATCGGTCCTAGCAATAAACATGGAAAAAATGACATGGGATGCTCCATGTCGAATTCATCCCCAAAGAATTTATTAGTTGCACAAATAATATAGCACAAGTAAGAGGTTGTATAGAATTTCAAGGCTTTGTGCCCACTGAAGGAGACTCGACTCTCGTTATTTCATTGCACAAAGTGAGTGACAAAACAACTACCTAGTTTAAAATTGGCCCTTCTTTAAGCAACATATGTAGCAATGAGACTTAGGATTCTTGAAAATGAGAAGCATCCTTCTCCCCATACAACCTGCTAACTAGGGACACTATGTTTTTTACTAAACCCTTGAGGCTAATGGAAGGGTACCATTTAGTGTTCCTAGAAGTTAATTGTCTAACTCCTCCTCTTCAGGTTTAGGCTATGTTTCAGGCTTGAAAACTAGGCACTTTTGTTGTAACATCCACTTTTAGGACCCATGGGTTATGTGGCATAGGGCCTTGAACCACCACATAGGTCTTATAGAGAGAGTGTTTGGTGTAAAATCCAAACCTAATTCCTATAGAGAGATGGGGTGGCGCTAGACTCCAAGCACCAAAAAACCATAAAATAGTTAACAGGATGTATATTTAGCGTTGTTTAAATCCAATTTGGTCGTGTATGACATTTATTAAAGTTATCGTGGCATGAGAACTATGTGCTCTCCTTTTTTCTTTCCATTTCTTAATATTACTATGATCTTAGGATGTAATATTCTTTTTTCCTTCATTCTCTGAATGTATTTGTATAAATGGTACTATGGGGATGATTGAAGCACAGCTCTATTTTACATTTATGGTTTAGTTTTCTATTTGTAAGCAATCTATGACATGCAACAATACTTGAGCATACAAAGAATAGTTCTTTAGGACATTTTGTACTTTGATTATACTATTTTTAAGTGGCCTTTGCAAAACAGTCCTTGTACCCTTATTATTATTGATTTTGCTAAGTTAAATAATCAAGATAAGAAGTTTTTGGGTGGCTTTATAGTTTATTGGTAGTTTTCTCTCTTTAAACTCATATTGAAGCATACAGAGAATAGTTCTTCAGGACATTTTGTACTTTGATTATACTATTTTTATTGCAAAAAAATCCTTGTACCCTGGCTATTATTGATTTTACTGAATTAAATAATCAAGAAAAGAAGTTTTTGGGTGGCTTTATAGTTTATTAGTAGTTTTCTCTCTTTAAACTCATACTGAAGCATGTAGACTTTTTTCTAAGCCAATTTAAGTCTGAAATTGAATGACTTCGATTTGGATTTGATGTGGTTGAACAGTACTCAGTAACCACAACTATAGGGGAGATACATTGGCACAATTGAACCTTGCTCTAAAACATTGCACTTCTCGATGGTATTGTTATAGGACTTCTATTCTTATGCATAATTTTCCACCATCATGTACAACTAAATTTGGTGTCCCCAACACTTCATAGGATGCATTTTTGTGCCAAAGTGGTGTGTTCCTAGAAACAACGTCATCAATGGTTTAACCTCAAAATCCTTCACACATAACAAGATGTATCAAAGGAATTTCTTCTTATCAAATAGACATATTGACTAAACCATATTCATTAAGTATAAGTTTATCAAGTTGTCTTAACCTCACACTTAACCTGGGAAAAATGCCTTGAACCTAGCTTGAAATACAAAATATTTCTTTGTACATTTTATTCTTAGTTCTCTGATGTCTTCGGTTTTGGACTTGGGATGATTCAATTTATTAACTATGGAAGTTCATCTTTAAGTACCTTGAACTCACTCACCAAAATGCTATTGTAATGATCAGTTATTCTCTTTCTCAATTAAATACAAATAAATGTGGACATGTAAGTACATTTTTGTGGAGGAACAAAATGTTTGTTCATTTTTTCTTCACCTTTTGTGGATAAATACTGGAACAGCACTAAGCACCAGGGCTCGATCATTGAGAAGTAGGAGATATATAAATAAATACTAGATGTAGAGGTCCAATTTTTATAGTCCAAAAGATTTAATATTTCCCTAAACTATTCTATTCTCATAGACAAGTTGCGTACAGGCAAGACTGGACTGTTAGTAATATATAAATAAAATAAAATTGTCAATATTTATTCAATTATATTATTGGAAAAAAATATCTCTGAGAAATCAAAAAAAACTAATGAGAAATTTAAAAGTTATCTTTTCGAATTAAACCGTGATACAATCTTCTATAACCATTTGCGTCCTTTTTTCTGATATAATATATTTTAAATGACTTTTCAAATCAATACATTAATTTTCTTTTATAGCTATAGCTACGTTAGGAATCTTGAGCGAACAAGATCAAAATAATAGCCTTCAATTATCAAGACTTGATTTGAGTCAATAATAATTTTAGAAAACTTTCTCCACATTGAGATAATCAACAAAAAGATAAAAGAACATGTGCATTGTCTTTGCACGGTGGGGTTGTTTGGTTCTGAAAGATCTCTGAGGGGTGTCTCCTTTTATTTCTTGATTGTGAAGATCAATGGAACCTTTTTCATTGAGCAATCTGATTGATTGATGAATAATAGTGCAAGCGTGTGGTTTTTGTTGTAGCTAAAGTTTTTTTTTTAGCACTGTTCATATTCAAAGATAATAAATTTCCACAATCTATATTGTTAATTTGCAAAAAGATTTCTGAATTCGATTATGTGTTAGTTTTTTCATCAACGTTTGTCGGAAGATAGCTGAAAATGTAGGTGATGACATAAATATTTAAATTTTATATTGAAGCATAGGGCTCCCATCTCAAATTCAGTGTAGTTCATCTCAAGCAATGGAGAAGAGGATTAGGTAGCATCTTGAATGGGATGTACCAATCATTTCAGTTAGTCAGTTTATGCATCCAAGTTCCAATCAACATAATCTTTGGGGTGGGTTCTAGGAAAATCTTAGAAAAATATTACAGTCTCATTAGGTCCTCCCATCTTTTGATATATTATTTATATGTCAAAATAAATTTTATTAATAAATGAAGTTAGAATGATTTATTATTATTATTTATTGGAGATTAAGTCTTGTTGAATGTAAGGTCTATGATGTTTTAAAGGATAACGTCTAGATTGTGTCTAGAGTGATTATCTTTTAATCCTTGAATCCTATCTAAAAGAATTTGATTTATTCATGTAATTTTGGTTTATGCTTGATGATGGTCCATTGATGTGATGAATCAAATTCTAGATGGTTTCAACTTGACATATTTTACTAACATTTATTAGAATTGTTGCATGTTTTACATCATTGGAATGACATATTAGCTGTAACTTTTTTAAAATTTTATTATGGTATGTGCACTTTGATATGATGTAATATGATTATGGTTTCATTTCATATGTTGTAATATTAGATATATAATAGAAAAATAAATTATTGCATGAAATAAATAATAACTTTTCATTTTAAATGTTTTTTTTGCAGAACACGGGTCTTCCAGAAGATCAAGATAATCCTCATGATATAGATCCAAAATATGTTGGTTCTGGTACAGATCACATGGCAGAGGATGATGATGACGCAAATACAAAAGACACTGAGGCTGATGACGATGATGATCATGATGCTGATGATGATGATGAGGCAGTTGTTGGTAGTAGCCAGTGACATTCATGATCATATAGACTGCATCATGGATCATTGTTGATATATCATTATGATGCCTCTTTTCATGGTTACTATCATATGTATCATTTCATAGCCTGTAGTACCATATTATTGAGTTGTATCATTTTGAATTATATCATTTGGACATGTATCATCTTGACTTGTATCATTTTGAGTTACATAATTTATCATTTTTACTTATTTGTACATATATTATTTTGACTTATGTTGACTGTTGGACATGTATCATTTTAACATATTATTACTCTACTGACATATTTGACTTTCACTTGTTTTAGTTATATATGATGATCTTATCAGTATTGACTTATCAATTTATATATTTAAAGTGGTCAATGATTTTTGGATGGATATTTATTATGTATGATGATTTTAATTTACTACTCGGGATGGATGTTGTCAAATTCAATAAAATTATAGATATTTGACTCACTTGTTTTAATTATAGATGATGATCATGTTATAATAATTATCTTTTTATTTAATCATATGAGTTAAATAATTAAATTACTTACTCTATAATCATATGAGTTATTTAAGAGGCGTGATATATTTAACTAATTAAATTAAAATAAAACATATTAAATTAATAAATGGAAGCAAAACAAGAAGCATTTTTAGAAGCAAAAAAGGAAGCAACAATGGAAGCCAAACTAGAAGCAATCTTGGAAGCAAAACTTGGTGTTATCTAGGAAGCAAAACCAGAGGTAATTCAGGTAACAAACAAAGAAGTAATAATGGAAGCAATTTTAGAAGCAACAAAAGATGCAATAATTAAATCCATATTAGAAGCAACAAAAGATGCAAAAATGGAAGCAAAGCTAGATGCAACAAGCAATGTTATATCGGAAGCAAAATTGGAAACAAAAGTGGAAGTAAAACCGAAAGCAAAATTGGAAGCAAAACTAGAAGAAAAAAAGAAAGCAAAATTGGAAGAAAAATCAGAAGCAAAACCGGAAGCAAAACTGAAAGCAAACCTGGAAGCAACACAAGAAGCAAAACCAAAAGAAAAATCAAAAGCCAAACTAGAAGCAACAAAATTTGGCGCTAAATCTAGCACTGAAGTGAAATCCAGTTTTGCACCAAGTTTTGCGCCGGTAGAAGTGTCCAATTCATGAACTCAAATGCACTAAATTCCGACGCTATTTTAGGTGCTAATTGCCTATTTTGTTGTAGTGAGTGGTGCACTATAGTAGTGACCATACTTGTGTGGTTTTTTCCTTAATCTCTATAATGACATAATTTTTCTACTAGTTTTCCCTATGCATTATACGTTTAACATTTTCCTATTATCGCTCTCATGTTGTTAGTATATTTGAGTATGTTTGTACATTTACTTGCATAATCTTATCTCTTACTATTACGTTTGTGATATTTGAGAATGATTCCTACATGAAAGGTCAATTATGATAAATTCTTAAGTTAATTGTGATTATCATTAGTGTTTTTATATTGGGATCAAGTGAAATGATTGAGATTCTCACTCTTCTTTTTGTTAAAGGATTATTATTGGTTGTGAATGTTTCCTATGTTAAGAAAGGATTGCACTATTATTTTAACAATTGTAGATGTGATTAGAAAATAAATGGTTTGAATCCATATCTCTCTACAAATGTAGTGTTAACTTGAAGTTGATAAGAGATCTATAAACATATACATCATGATTTCTCCATCTCTTCTTGGTGCATTATGTTTAGGAAGGAACTTATTACCCATGCTTTGAACTTATTTAGATAATAAAAATGCATTCATTATTGATTAGCCCTCTCTACAATTATGTCTTGTATTGAAATAAAAATAAAAACATTCTTAGGGGTGTTGTGATGTTTTTCTCTTTCCCTAACTCTTGTGTTGAGATAATGAAATGAATGAATGCTTAATTGTGATTTTGGGATTTTCGACTTACTCATCCAAAAATATTTAAATTCCTTTCCTTTGAATTCCCTCTTTCCCTTTTCCCTCTAAGTCCCTTTTCCCCATTTCCTTTCATATTGGGATTTCAAATTTGCTCATCTTGGCATCCCAACATGTCTTTCCTCCAAACCCCCTTTTCCCTTCAATTTTGGGATTTTAGACTTACTCATCCTAGCATCTTAGCATAACTTTACTCCAAACCCCCCTTTTCCCTTCTATTTAGAAATTTTAGACTTATTGTTCATGACATCCCGACATGTCTTTTCTTCAAACAGCCCTCTTCCCTTCATTTTCAATATTTTGGACTCGCTCATCTTGGCATGCCACTTTGGGATTTTTCTACCTTCTTCTCCCTTTAGCATGCAAATTCATAGAACTCCATTATATTCAAAAAAATTATATCTCCCTACACAACCCAAGATATCATAAATGATCTTTAAATTGACACAATTTGATAGACTAAGACTCCCAAATGTCTCTTGGTACTTATGGACCCCTCCAAGACATGATTGGGTATAAATGCATATGGTTATTGATGTAAAGGGCATGATTTAATATGTATGGCCATGTGAAGGTGATGCAAGTAGACATGGGTGACCTATGCAATTATAGACAACCATGGTTCATCCCCCGAAGATTGCTTGATGATATTGGAAGACACATAAATGAAAGTTTTCAATTAGGAAAAAAGAGGGGTAAGTAAAAAAAGGAATTGTCACAGAGAAAACTAGAGGGATAAATTGTATCAAACACTATGGTTTCAACTTTCAGCTCTATATGAAGGTATTGTGGCATTGTAATGATCTAGGTTCATCCAAAATTTGTAATGAATTTATTGCAACCTTTGAAGAACAAGTTTAAGGCATGGAACTAAGCTTGATTGAGTGTCTCCTTGTGCATTATGTTCATTTTTGGATGTATCTTTGATTAGTTGGCTAGCCAAATGATTCTAAAATCCTTGTAAATATTTTACAAGGTACCTTTTCAAGAGAATAAATGAAATGTTCAAGTTTGTCCATGTGGATTACTAAGTAGACTCATTTAATATTCTATAAATTCTATTATACTTTTGAGTGTATGTGCAGAGCCTAGTTTTCCTATGCATTCTAAAAGATATATTTTTCAATGATATCTTCATTAAGGTGTCATAAAATATTTTCAATCATTATATTTTTCTACATGAATGTCACTTGTTTCCCAACTAGATATAAGCATTGTTTTGTCGCTAGCTCCACCTCTCATCATCTCAACACACACAAAATAAATTAATTTAAACATCTTTTCAACTTGTCTTTATTTTGTTTGTTCCAACTTATATTTTTGAAAGTGCATAACAACAATAGGGGTTGTTATATCCATATCTTGAAACACTTCACATGATGATATTTTTTATTTTTTTGATAACATGCGCATGACCTTAAATGTTCAAACCAATACATAGATATGAAGTAACAACACGAATAAAGGTATACTATGTAGTGAGTATGGTTTGTAGTTAGGTAAATGTCTAATTCTTTTAGTTCTATATAACCCAACACATTAGAGAAAGTCCCCCTTATTCTAGCAAAGCCAATATTTGAAGGAGGATATACCCAACCAAGCAGTTGGTCCAGTCTTGCCCAACCTAATCATAAATTTGTGATTGTATTTCTAAGTTCAACACCCTTGGTACTTGGTAGAAGATCAAGCTTTGGGGATTTAGGACCCACAAATCTAGTCACCAACAAGCACATGATTTCTCCTCTTGAGTTTACTACTAGAGTTATCTTTTCCTTGAGTTATTTTTTAACTAAGTGACTCACATTGATATGCAAACCGCCTTTCTAGTTTGAGGTGATGTCATCGATCTTCTTGTGTGTTACCTACATAGTTTTTTCACATATATTTTGTGATTGATATTGGTGTATTCATGTGTGATTACTACATGTATGTGTGTATTACATCATTGAATGGTGTTACACTTTTTGTTAATGTGAAAAACTCATTGGTTGTGTTTTACCCCATATTTTATCCTTAGTAATTTTGGGCATTACAATTGCAATAACATATCAAAAAGTGGTTGTAGTGTATGAAAATGTATCCCTTTACATGTTCACACTTGTTTGGGCTCTCCCTACTAAAATTGGGCTTCTTTATGCCTTATTTGGTCCTATTTTGCATCCACAAGCCATATTTAATGCATCTTTCTGAGGATAATCCTGACACATACCTAATAAACAATCATAATTTAATGATTTTGGATTGTATGGCCTAGATTTAGTGATCTTGGATTCATACGCCAGCTTGGGCGTATGGGTCCCACCCAAGTTTCGAGGCTTGGTCTTGAATTTTGCATTGAACTTAATATTTCTTGAAATTTGTGTCCCAAGCCTAGGCTATTGGGACTCATACGCCCCAACTGGCATATGATTCCTGCTTAGCTTGGACCTATTTTGAATTCAAATTCTTTGCACGATTTTATTCTCCTAGATCTAATGCCAGCTTGTAGTGTCATGATTTTGGGAAATTTGGCATAAACAAGTATAAATACAAGGTTATTTCACACATTTTCTCCTAACAATTCAAGTATTCAAGTATCCTAGCAAGTTTACAAGTGACCTAGAAATTTAAGTATTCAAGTATTCAAGCATTCAAGAGCTAATTATTAAGCATTTTGGAGCTACATTCAAGATTCAAGCATCATGTCAAATTCTTCATGCATCATGTTTGTTTTTGAGATAACATTTGTGATGTAGGTTCTTATGATTCAAGGGAACATTCAAGTCAAGATCCGTAGCATATAATCAAGAGTCAAGATCTACATTCATGCTATCCATTTCATACAATATTGTAGCCTTTATTCCAAGGGTTTGGTGAGTTGCAACATTGCATATTTGTTCGCTCATCATTCCTTCATTCTATTTCTATTCATTTCAAGGTTTGATTACCAAAACAGGGTTTGAGCAAGGCAAACCCCTATCCACTAAAAAAATAGAAATTTTCCCTCTCTTTGATGTGTGATTTTTATATTTAGGTTGAATATCCATTGAAGAGAAAGATTGGAGAAAGTTTTCAAAGTTGCAAATTTATCATCTACCTTACAAGATTACGAAAAGTCACCTACAGGTCAAGATTCAGAGTTTCAGACTCGAGGATCGAAAAGGAGAGAAGCTACAAAAGAACACTAGAGGATATCATAGTTTCAGATCAACCTTGATACTAGTACTAAATCACCACATATGGCGAATGAGTCCCAATATACCAATTTTTAGACTTTTTCTGTAGATCCTAGTTTATTGTTTGTAAATTTTGATTTTGGCCTGAAACCCTAAACTGGGACTAAATCACCCCTACTGACGTATGAGTCCTAGTGTGCTTCAAAAGTCAAAATTTTGAGATTACAGACCTTGCTTCAAGCATCTTCAATTTTCCAGGTGCACCTCGTTTATCTCCTGTTTGTTGTTATGATTTAAGTTCATTTTCTAGGTCATATAGTTAGGTTTTGTATGTTACTTTCATTTCTTGTCTTTCTAAGCCTTTTTCTTAGTGGTGAAACCCCTTTTATCTTTAATCACACCCTAGGAGACCTTATAGAATATCTATTGAATAGGACAACTAAGAGGGGGGTGAATCAATTGTCACAAATTTTAACCTTCAATTCAATTATCAGAACTAATACTTAAACTACTCAAATGATTAATCATCAAATTCCAATACAGAAACTCAAATCCAATGCATAAACACGATAACACCATATTTACATGGAAAACCCAATGAGGGAAAAAACACAGTGAGGATTAACTCACACTATAGAGAATATCAAAACTGATTCCAAAAAGGCTCACTGCCCAAAACAAGACTCATTGCCTGAGATAAGGACTCATTGTCCATAGGGCTACAACCCGGAGGGCTCACTGCCACACAGATATAAAGAAGACAAAGAAAACTTGTTACAAAGAGACAACAATCTCAATGAAACAAAGGGTTCCACCACAATCATTGATCAACTTGCATGAATGATAGAGTTCGCCTTCTGCTCACTGCATCTAGAAACTCGGCATTAAGCTTCGCACTGATCTACCACACACATAACTCACACACACTTTCTGAATAGTATCAAAGTCATGTTTTCTCTTTCACTTATCTTCCTTCTTTTATTCTGTATATTTTTCATTACCAGCTCATCATGTATTTATACTATCTCCAACCTTTAAAAAGATACAAAGTCGGCCATCCAACTTCAAATTCAAATTAGGTCGGTGCCAAAACATCCTAGGGTGGAATTAGAATGAGGGTGACCCAAACACATGCTTCATTGTGTCCCAAAATAGATCCAAAATGCTTCATCAACTTTGAAGATAGTGTTTAACACATTGTCGGCCAAACCAATGTAAAACACATAGAACAATTAAGCTTGAAACTTTCAGAAACCAAAAATATTTTCAATGCAATCAGAAAATATTAACTCTAGAATGGAAAGTCAAAAGACTTCATCAAAGATAAATCTGGACTAGTAACTTTTCTCTCGGACCTCAGCCAGAACACATAAAAATGTATATTTCACAACTGTTGAACACAACTCGAACTTCACAATGAACCAATAGCCAAAAATTTGGATATAGCAACCTTCAACAATCATTACCAACATATATGAACCACACAAACATAGAGACAAGTATCGTATCATCATCTGAATACTTGTAATCTTCCTTTAATACAGTTTTCTCAATATCCTCAAAATATATAGCCAACAGCAACTAGTAGATAACCAGTTGACCAGTTGACATCAATGACAACACTTCCATTCCTTTTTCCATTCTTGCAACAAGATCCATCTTCTCAATTGCACCATTAGATTGAGATCTCTAAGGTTTCCTTGAATGAAATAAAGAAAAATAGGATCCCCTAAGTTGTCCATCTCCTAAAATGTGAGCACACCCCCTCTCTCTCTCCCCTATTTTCTTTGTTTCAGTGGCATATTCTTATGTTATTCTTGTCTCATTTCCTAATTCATATCCACATCCATCTCATCCTATTTAAAAAAAATTCTAATTATTCATCAATAATTGCACCCACATTTGCAATTACTTCCATATATCCACTTGACATTGCCTTAATATTACCATTTTATCCTTGAGGTTCATTTCTATGCCACTTGACATTAACTCGGTTCAATCTCAAGGGGCATGGGAATGACCGAAAATTTCAACATTTCAAATTTCCTACCCCTTTTCTAGTCATTATGGATCGACTTAACACATGTTTGTGTTACATGTTTCTATGTCATGGTATTTAAAAATATTCAATGTGTCATTAATTCATATGCTAGATTTAGAGAATAAAAAGAACATCTAGACCACACTTCATTTTTCTAAGGGACATTGAATCATATTGCATAAATGCCAATTACATATTGGTGAGCATCGTCTTCATCATTTCTCATTATCGTTAATTTGACCTACCAAAAAAATTCAATATTGGAGAAATTGTTCATCTATCAAGCTAACAAACTCATGAATAGTGTTTTTAGACATCGCCTTCACACATTCAACCATCAAGAAGGTGAATGTGAGTAGTTATATGGTTTAATCCTATGTGTTGTATCAAATCCATAGGGATCAAGATTAAACCACAGTATTTTTTTGAGGTTGTAGAGACTTTGACATATTCACTATACCAAGGATAGTTTTGGATAATGGCGAATGGATTCAATATGACATGAATAAATTTTTCTTACAATCAATTTTAAATATTCACCCTAATCCTCTTATTTAATTCTTACATATTTATTTTAGTGATCTAATCCATCTATATAGTTTAAGAAAATTATGTACTTATTGATTGCATTTATTTAATTAGCCTAGATTTATTTGTGTAGCACAATTTATTCCATTGCAGCAATAAACAAAAAATGTTTTACTTTTGTAAGGGAACAAAGTCCCTTCTACATTAATATAGACTAATTAAAATAATTGCACACAAATTAACCAAGACTATAATATGTTGGGATTTGATAATTACAAATAAAGAAATATTCAAATAATTGTACAGAGATTAACCAAGATTATAATATGTTGGAATTTGATAATTACAAACAAATGAATATTCAAACATTGAACCAGGGATAAAGGATATAGCTATCTAGGAATTATGACAAAGAATAAATGCTAGTGTTGCACAGAATTCAATTATCTAATACATAAAATCAAGGTTGCTTGTTTGATAAATACCTCAAATTTTGTAGTCTCTAAACTCATTGTAGGTTGAATTCATTCCCCTAGAAGTTAAACTTGAGCACCATGGGAATGACCTAACACATGATATCACCTTCTAACCCATGAGATCACCTTGACATAGTGCATACTTCAACAACTATGTTTCCTCAATCTTGATTTCAAAAGATGCACAATGACTACAATAGTTGGAAATACCTTCGAGGAAATTACCAAATTGTTAGAGTCAATTTCCCCTTAGTCAAGCCCCTTGTTGGACTAACTTTACAATCTTGTAAAAATACCTTCAAGGAAATTACCAAATTGGGTGGTTGGATGAAGATGCCCCTTGTTGTGTTAAGGGTTTGCCTTGTTTAAGGGTGTTAACTTACCCTTGTTCTACTTGAGGCACTTGGTTCACATTACCTTGTGTAACGTTGGGCACACTTTGGGTACTTATGGTGGTGATGGAAGAAGATGGTTGCACTCAAAATGTTGAGGTCGTCGTTGTGTTATAGAATGTGAGGGGTACATATGGATGTAGAGTATGTTCAGGAACGAAGGTGAAAGAATGTGATGGGGCACCAAATGTTGGTGTCCAATTTATTTTTTTGGGAAGGTTAATGTTTTGTGTACCCAAAAGTGTGTTACCTTATGTAGTGGGAGTGTGACCAAGGTTGGTGGCAATTCTAGTTGCAAGACTAGGAGTTGATGTTTGACTTGGTATAAGGGATGAAGTTGGTTGAATAGTAGATGGATTCAAGCCTTGTGCCAAGGGTTGTGCGATGAAATTTGGGAGAATTGAAGCCACGTTCTCTAAGGTTTGTTCCCTAATTGTGTTAGTCAAATTTAGAAGGGAGTTTAGCCCCTTCTTTTGCTAGAGTTAGCATGTATTGTGTAGGGTTCTTTTTCATCAAAGTGTTAATGATGTGTCTTGTTTTAGGATCTTGTTGATATTCAAGGAGTTCTTCCTTAGTGATCTCATGGGGGTTGTTTGTGACATCTTCTACCTCATACCCTTTGTCTAATGGATTTTGTAGTTGTTGTGATGGGGTAGAATGGATCCTACGATCGAATTATTGTGGGATAGTATCACTTGTGGTAGATGTTTTTTTGGTTTGCTCCATCTTTCTCTTGTGTTGTGCTCTTGTTGTAACCATAAATTGTGGGTCAACTATGGGAGATGTATGTTGAGATTTGTATTTTTGAAACTCTCCAGTTGACTAAAATTTTGATAAAAGGGACCCTCTAAGTTGTTTTATACCAATGGTATGAGTGGATATGAAAAGGGTGAGTGAAATGGGGGATGAACTTTATAAACTTTCGGACAACACTTTAGACTTAAAGGTTTGATGTTTTGATGTCTTGGATAAAAGGTGCTAATGAACTTGTAAATATCAAGGTAGACTTGTGACCTTTAAGATAGACTAGTTCAAAAAGGATGATGACTAACTTAACTAAGTGTATGAAAAAGGATTTATTTGCACACATATAGCTAAGTTAGGGGATTGGTTTGATGATAGCCTAATTCTAGAATGGTGATGTGTCCAAAAGTTTCTAAAGTTGTTTGTGAAGTGGAATGTAAAATGTGTGAAGATGGATGAGATGTTTGACCCAAAATGTGTTAAACTAAAAGGGAGATTTTTTTTACAAGACCAAGATGGTGAGAAACATGCTTTACCTATAAAGTGATAAAACCTAATAACTCAATGTTTTGACAATAGAACTTGGATTGTTTGGAAATACCTTCCTTGTTTCACTTGTTTGCTTGGGAGTCAATGTGTTTCAACAATAAGCCCAATGTGTGGTGTGTTCATTTAGTTTTAAACTTTGATTTAGTGAGATTGCTTTATTACCACAGCAAGAAGTCTTAATTAAGTTCAAATTAAAATGTCTATGACTTAAACAATTTTTCATTCCACAAAGTCCAATATGTGAAAATCAAAAAGCTAAGGCCATAGTCTCTTGTGTTGACTTTGGAAAGTGTGAATTAAGATATAAATCCAGATATTTAGAAGCCTCTAAAGATAAAATCCTTAGGGACAAGCAGCAATAT
This sequence comes from Sequoiadendron giganteum, assembly GCA_007115665.2. Taxonomy (NCBI): domain Eukaryota; kingdom Viridiplantae; phylum Streptophyta; class Pinopsida; order Cupressales; family Cupressaceae; genus Sequoiadendron; species Sequoiadendron giganteum. The sequence continues at coordinate 358,798,905 of CM021105.1, read as the reverse complement.
GGGACTTTTCAAAGGTATTCACACTAAGTCCAAATGGTTTGAAATTTGTTGAACATGTTGATGTTTGTTTAAGTTGTTTTGAAACCAAGCAAAGTGTCAAACTGACTCAACAAGCAATAACAACCCTAGCTCAAGTGGGTACGTTCTTCTTGGTAGGCTTACCTCATGCTCCGAAGGGATGATTTTATATGCAACTTATGGAGGGAACAAATAGAGGTATATCACCACCTCAAGCTTTTGTACAAGAGAATGAACTCTTGATCTCTATGCCTCAACCATAAATTGGACTTGGTAAGTAAGTTCTTGGAAGTAAATTCCAATGCACCACTTTCAGAGAATATTTCGGAAAACTTGGTTGGCTACTACATAAAGGTTTTTAATGACACAAACCAAGAACACCAAGACGTATAAATCATCCACAAGCCACTAAAGGGATTAAGTCATTCCCTTCTGGTCCATATGTCTGAAGTTGGATTAGGCGCACTATGTTATTCTTGTCGTGGATTGAAGCTACTATTTTTCAATTTCACAACCTTAATATGATGCAGGGGCATCACGTCTTCACACCTTGCATCACCCATCTTTGGTTTGGAATATTTTGATTTGTGTTTGGCTTAAGTTTTTGTTTGAGTGGAATAATCTTTGGACAGGTGGCACTTCATGTATGGTAGTGAACCTTCTCTATTTTGGGAGGTATCTAACTTCTATTTTGATTGCAGAGGTGGTTTGGGAGTAGTTGCATCGATCAAGAAAGGGAGCGGAGGTCCTAACTATTTTTGCAGAGAAAGAGAGATCCTGATCGATCTATGTAAGGGGGAAGGCAACGCAGCAGAGGACTGATCATTTTGTTTCTGTAGGAAAATATCAGAGGTATTGATTTAAAGGGGAAGATCGATATGCTTTGAGACCCACATTTTGTTTTGTCTGAGGAAATGTTAGCTCTGCTGGAAAATGTGTGAGGCAGGGGAGTATAGGGTGTGGACAGTGCACCATGAAGTTGTGTCATTGTCTTTGTTTTGATATGCAATTACGACTTTGTGGCTGAGAATAAAAATAGTCATCTTCCTTTGCAAAGCGGTAGAGTTTGTAAAAATTTGTATTTTTCAATTGAATGAGGGATGGATTTATTTTTATATTTGTTGCCTTAGCAAGAACTAGATATATTATGTTGGGCATAGTATATGGAGTCTAGGCAATTCTATTCTTCAATTCTTCTTGTCCTGTGAAGTCTTTTGATTGAAATACATTGCATGCCATGTTTATTTATGTTGTTGTTGATAAAGAAGGAAAGTGGAGTTTGAACCAAATGCATTGAATATTATTCTACTGGTGTTGTCACTTATCCCCTGTCGACTTCTTTTCTAGATTTTGTTTACTCGAGACTGCCTTGGTAAGATTGTGTAGTGATTCCTGGTATTAGTTGTTTGCAGTTTGGGAATTAATAAATAAATAGAAAATAATGTGGCAGTGTATGCCTTGTTTGCTAATAAATCTCAAGTTATTTGATGAGAATAGTTTGCCATTAAATTTTGGAACAGTTTGCTATTAAATTTTGGTATCAGAGCCTGAAGATTTGGGGTTGTTGAGGAGTGGGCAGAATGCCACTAAGAGCGATGAGAGGCAAAATCGCTTGAGGAAGAGGTGGAAGAGGACATGATGATAGAGTCCTCAAATTGTTGGAGAACTTGACTGCACGAATGGATGTCATTGAGAGGGCACAACGAAGAGGAACCCTAGTAGATGATGCCAGTGATGTTGAAGAGGAAGAGCGACCACAAATAGATGATGAGGAAGATCAAGAAGAACTTGAAGAAGTGGAAGAAAGATTCATCAGAGCTGTTATGAATGTGGGAGCCAAGCTAAAAATTGAAGTTCCTACATACTCAGGAAGTCTGAATGAAGAGATTATTGATTGGATTAATGATTTGGACAAGTATTTCAAATACGAGGGAGTGGCAGAGGAAAGAAAAGTGAAGTTTTCTTGTACACAATTAAAAGGCCACACGGCAATATGGTGGGAATATGTGTAGGTTGAAAGACGTAATAAAAACAAGGAGAAGATCTTTTCTTGGGATCGAATGGTTTTCAAATTGAAGACGAAGTTCCTTCTAGCAGACTACCAAATGAATATTTTCAAAAGATTGTAGAATTTGAAGCAGAAAGATATGTCATTCAAGGAATACATGGAAGAGTTCTACAAATTGGTGATTCGGTAGGGCCATAGCGAAGAGGATTTGAAAAAGGTGGCAAGGTATTTGAATGGGTTGAGATACAGTTTGTAGGATGAGTTGATTTTAGTGTCACCAAGAACTTTGGAGGAAGCCTACCAGTTTTCCATTAAGGTAGAGGATAAGTTGATGAGGAGGCAGAATCAGCAAGGTCGAGGTAGAGGATGAGGCTATGCAGAAAAAGGACAACAACACCATCAAGATAGAGAGGCAAGTAGCTCCAGAGGGCAAGCTAAATCGGAAAAAGGAGGTTATCAGGATAGAGGAGAAAGACCTGTTAGAAGCAATGGTTATCAGGGAAGAGGGAGAGGTTTTGTAGGTAAATGTTTTAAGTGTAATCAGTATGCGGGTGACAGGAGTTGGGAGTTTCTAGAATCTTCCCAAGGAGGTTACACGAGGCCTGAAAGGAGGAATCAGGTGGTGCAAGCAGATCAAGAGAGTAAAACATCAATTTCTCCAAAAAAGGAAGAACCCAAGTCAAGAGAATCTCTTTTGTTCAAAAGAGTGTTGCTGAAATTGCCAAAGGAGAGTTATGAACCGGTACAAAGGAAGGCTCTATGCAAAACAAAGTGCAAAGTTGAAGGTAAGTGTGAAAATTAATTATTAACAATGGTAGTAAGTACAGATAATTTAGTGGCTATAGAAATGGTGGATAAGCTAGGACTTAAGAGAATTAAACATCCTACTCCTTATAAATTTTCTTGGCTTTAGAAAGGGCATCAGTTGTTGGTAGATTAACAAGCTTTAGTAGAATTTCAAATTGGTAGTTATAAGGATAGTGTGATTTGTGACATTATGCTTATGGGCCTGTGTCATGTATTGCTTGGTAGGCCTTGGCAATTTGATTGGAAGGTTGTACATGAAGGGAGGAGTAACACATATACCTTTGAAAAGGATGGAATCAAGCATACTTTGTTGCCTATGCATGAACAAGAAGAGGACAGTAGTAGTAGTAGCAGTAGTAAGGTGATGTTGGTAGGAAGAAAAGAGTTTATAAATGGCATAGGTGAGGGTGAAGTTGGGGCAGCCATTATTATTTTGGAGGATACAAAGATACAGAATAGTTCCGAACAACAGTGTTAAGATAAATACATGGGCACGAATCTATGTGAACTGAGTGTGGAGATGGCAAAAGAGCATGTGGAAGATGACCTGGCTCTTCGAATTGAGGTAGTTGAGAATGAATGGTTGGCACTAACAAGAGGTGTGATGAATAGTACATACGTCAATGGTGAGGTAAAATATCAATTCTCCAAGCCCTTGGATACAGTTGTAGTTAATTTATATGAATCTTCCATAATTGCAATGGAGAGGGAAATGAATTGGAAAGGTGCAGCAAAGAAAGACTATTTGGAGAATAGGTGAAACATGTTGACAATGATGAGATAGGGTGTGGCATTAGCGATTTTAACTGGTAAACAATAAATCAAGGGGAGTTCGTTCTTCCATTGTTGTGGAATGAAATGGAGCTATCCACTGGAAAGCGAATGACGAGAATAATGGGGAAGAAAATTTGGATATATGGAGGATGTATTGCGACCAAATATTGGAAGATAGGAAAGAAATAATGGTTATGGGTATCGTTTATCAACATAAGGGGATATGATGCAAGTAGTTGACACTTGGAAGGGTAGTCCTACTACCCAACCCCCCCTTTGTGAGCTACGCTCACAAACAACTCCCTTGGGGAGCCTGATGTAGGGAATCACATCTTCACATCTTGCATCACCCATCTTTGGTTTGGAACATTTTGATTTGTGTTTGGCTTAAGTTTTTGTTTGAGTGGAATAATCTTTGGACAGGTAGCACTTCATGTATGGCTACGAACCTTCTTTGTTTTGGGAGGTATCTAACTTCCATTTTGATTGCAGAGGAGGTTTGGGAGTAGTTGCATCGATCAAGGGAGAGGAGGGCCTAACTGTTTTTGAAGAGAAAGAGAGAGAGAGAGAGAGAGAGAGATTGATCAGCCCATGTAAGGGAGAAGGCAATGCAGTAGAGGACTAATCATTTTGTTTTTGTAGGAAAAGATCAAAGGGATCGATTCAAAGGGGAAGATCAATATGCTTTGAGACCCATGTTTTGTTTTGTCTGAAGAAACATTAGCTCTGCTGGAAAATGTGTGAGGCAGGGGAGTATAGGGTGTGGATAGTGCACCATGAAGTTGTGTCATTGTCTTTGTTTTGATCTATACTTATGCCTTTGTGGTTGAGAATAAAAACAATCATCTTCCTTTGCAAAGCGGTAGAGTTTGTAAAACTTTGTATTTGCCAATTGAATGAGGGATGGATTTATTTTTGTATTTGTTGCCTCAACAAGAACTGGATATATTTTTTTGGGCATAGTATATGGAGTCTGGGAAATTTTGTTCTTCATTTCTTGTTGCCCCATGAAGTCTTTTGATTGGAATATATTGTATGCCTTGTTTATTTATGTTGTTGGTGATAAAGAAGGAAAGTGGAGTTTGAACCAAACGCATTGCATATTATTATGTTGGTGTTGTCACTTATCCCCTATCGACTTCTTTTCTAGATTTTGTTTACTCGAGACTGCCTTGGTAAGATTGTGTAGTGATGCCTAGTATTAGTTGTTTGTAGTTTGGGAATGAATAAATAGAAAATATTGTGGCAGTGTATGCCCTGTTTGCTAATAAATCTCAAGTTATTTGATGAGAACAATGTGCCATTAAATTTTGGAACAATTTGCTATTATTATATAGTTTTTCGGTAAACATGTTTTATTGAGAGTCACTTATATGAGTTCTCCATTGCAGGATGTATCTCATTAGTAGGCCCTTTCTTAATAAGAAAAATGTTATTTCTCTTCACCCAATATCACACGAAGTGCAAGGGGAGAGGATACGTAGCAATTTCTTAGGGTGACCAAAGAAAAGAAATTTTTTACACTTGGAGTATTTCTCTTCACCCAAGATCACATGAAGCGCAAGGGGAGTGGATACACACTACAACTCTACACAAGCATAGCACTCACACAATACACTCATTCTTTTTAATCTCCAAAGGAAATGATAACTTCATTTTAAGCACCAAATTGAAGTGTATGTTTGTATTTGTTCAATTTTAACCAATATCGCAAAATAAGGTTGTATCTAGGTTCAATTTTAACCAACTTTGAAAAGACTTAATGTTACACCCCAATTGTGTAATTACCTATTTACTATTACTATGCTAGGGTAAATATTGTATGTGTGAATGTACTTTGAATTATGATTGAGAATATATGTGCTTGCACTTTGTTATCAATGAATTATGAATTAATGTTATTTCATTTAATGTTATGTGATGAAATACATATCTGTGATATAGATGGTTATTGAATTGGATATTCTAACTATAGAGAAATATTATGTGAAACCATATTTTGTTGAACTGACTACCATGGGAATGTGTTAGTTGGATGCAGGTATATGTTCAATCCTCTAGGTGCGAGAGGAAGTATCACTCAGGAGAAGAACTTGGTTGAGTAACCAATAACGTAACCTAACTGAGCTTATACACACACTCACATTAGAATGGTTGAGTAAATTTATTATGTTGGAAATTGTTACGCATGTTAGTTCTCAAAAATGCAGGTTTTAACCATAAGAGTTTGCTAGGCCCTTACAACAGTTTTGGACAATGTACAAGGCCAATTACACAATTAAACCTTCTACTCTTCAGGTTCTGCTAGACCTAGGTGGGTGAACCTATGTGAAATATGCATATTTTGAAATACATTTCCTGCTCCAAACAATCTATCCATAATGGCAATTGGGAATGGATAGACAAAATAATACTACAACTACTCCTACTATACAATAGAAAAGATTTGAATGTATTATCTATAATGAATTCTATACTCTGGGATATGGCAGATCAGTCCCTTCTTTCTATTAGGCAACGAAGTCAAAATATTACTAATTACATATACATTTTCCTCTCTGACACAATTCAAGTTGTTAGACACTCTACGGGGTGAAGTTCTAATGATTGGCATGTGACTTCATCAATTTATGACTGACATAAACAGTGTTGAAACATTTTCCTACTTAGCTCTTCTTCAATAATGCAACAGAATCTCACGAACACTATGATTCACTTTAAAGGAATTTAGTTATGACTTGCAGACACAAGTAAACAAAAATCACACAGAGTGAAGAAATACACATTGATGAGTTAAAATATACTTGATATTTAAATTCAAATGATCGAAAGATTTTCAAAATTTGAGAGAAATGAGCAAAAATTAACAGTTATAACATCACAACAATGAATTATCATAAAGGAATTCGGTCAAGAAATCATCCCCATTGCATTGTTTCTAGAAGGTTTTTTACATTATTTCATTCCTAGTTTCTGTCATCATTTTCTCAAAAAAATCTCTTTTTTCTCCCCTCCCCCTCTACAACTGATTTTTCAAATCATTTATACCTTACATACCAAGCGTTGCAACCATTCATTTTCCCGTTACAACCGCTTTGCATTCCTGGGACAGAAATTAAAATATTTAATTGAATTGCCTATCGGCAAATTAAATATTTTTTACACAATCTCGCTTTAATTTTTCCCTGTATACCTTGACCGCCTTCACATTTCACTTTATACCTTATTTTCTCCTTTATTTTTATCTCCCCGAAGCCTTTATTTTTACCGCTCTACTACGGTCAACTTGTTGACCCCTGGTGGTATGGCGGTGTCTAGCATTCACGGCCCTCTCTTCTTCCACTGCTATACCGCGGTCCTAGACTTAACCTCTAGCAGTATTGTGGTGATTGTCACTAACAGTCACCTCGCCACCCGCTAACTGTTCATCGTGCCACCGCAGTCTCTGACCTAACTACCAGCGGTACCACGGTGGGTCTCTAACCATTATCGTTCACTGCTATCTCCGTCCACCACGCTATCGCAATCTCAGTGTAGACCCCTGGCGGTTGCGCGGTAACTGTCTTCTGACTGCTTCCTCGTTGTTGACTTATCTGTCACCGCATTATCGCGGTCTTCAACCATGTCGGTTATGGTACCGAGGTAGTCGTTCTGCAAACCGCTAACCGTTCTCCCTTCGTCTACCGCAGTCACCGCGGTCTACCTCCTAACTATTGGCGGTACCGCGATGTGACTAGTCTCGACCGTTGCGTTCACCATTCGTTGCTTACCAACCGGCCACCACGTTACCGCAATCTATGGTTTAACCGCGCGCGGTGGCATGGTAAACACTTTATGTCTGCTTCCTTATCCGCTACCGTTCCCACCGCGTAATCGCCGTCCTACTTTTGACTAACCACAGTACAGCGGTAAACACTTTTTGTTTGCTCCAAACTGTCACTGCTATACCGCGAGCTACTTTGCAAAAGGCCGCGGTAAAGCGGTGAAGAACTATGAAGGGTACAAGGTGGCAGTAAAATATATTTGAATATTATGAACGGGATACATGAATTTTCTATAGAAATATAGCGAAAGTAAAAGCTCAAGGGGGTGAAAGGCCTTGGGATTTTAAATGAAAAAATAAGGATTTTACATGAAAAATAAGGTTCTAACAACGCCATCCTTAGTATAAAGTGTTTGCATTAGTAAGGTTCATATTTATTGTTGAATGCATGCTTGGATGATGTTTATCTATTTAGAGCTTATGATTTCTTCCTTATATTACTATTCTTTAATTGATGAGGGGAACACACATGGAATGTATGTATATGTATATATATGCATGTCAAATGATAGACCATATGCATGGAGGAACATGTACATGAGAGTACATAGGTAGACATACCTATGAACGCTTATGAATGGGTTGCTTATGAGCATGGTTCTATCAAACGGACAAAATGGCATGTATGTATATATGTATAAATACATCACATGTATATCTCCTATCAATAAGATAGTAATTGTGTATGTACTTGATTGTGCAATCGAATGTGTATAATATATATAAGATATATACATATATCCATATGTATGCATGTGTTGATACATACATATGTTTGACAAATGCAAATGTACATACGGATGTATCAGCATATGTATACATGTACATAGTGGAATATATATATATACAGTTGATATTATTATTATATGAATGTTAATTTGATCTTATTAATTTGTATATCAAATGTATATGTGTTCAATTGTCATGGAATATATATATATATTAGAGTATATATACATATATATGTGATAGCATTAAGGCTATTCGTGACATATATATATATATATATATATATATATATATATGTACATGTATATATACAAATATATATATCTATGTGTATATATGATAATTAAATAGAGGTCGATTTGTATATCTACTATGCAAAATAGTATGGGTCAATTAATACATATGTTATGCAAAACATTAAAGGCCGAACCATATGCAAGTAATGTGCAAACATTAAGGCTGATATGGGAAGTGAACCATAGTCAATACTATTGAAATGCATCACTATCTTTATAGCAATGAATTATTCAAACTTAGAACGCTTTTATCCAAGAAATAAAGCGATGAAATATTTGAACTTGCTTCATAAAGTAACTTGAACGCATATTATATGGGAATAGCAACAGCATGAAACGTGCCAAGTCAAAGCAAGATTGGAATGCTATAAAAGGGGAGTCGATTCATCTTTCCCTGGAAATGAAATAAGCTTTGACCAAGTCGACCTTGCTTGTGTGTAGAATGCAAATAGAAGACTATTTCAATGAGTTAAACTGTGCCAAAGAGATAGGTAAGTTGGCTACAACATGGCACCAAAATATCAAAGCTTTGTTTCTGTAGAAGTCCATTTCAAATGCAAGTCAATTGTCATCATTTGGGCACATGCACATTTGAATCAGTCTTTAGTTCTTGTCAATCAAAAGGGTCAATCTGTAGGATAATATGTTGAGTTTACACTTATATTTTTGCCACATTTTAGCTGTATGAAGTGAGTCAACCTGCATGAATAAAGGTGTCGACTGGCATGCCTTTTCTATAGGTTGCAATGTCTCAATTTTTTGTATAAATAGGGAGGCTAGTTCTCTCATTTGGAACGCATTAATTTGCAATTCTATCATGTTGCAAATATTCTGAGAGTTGTAATTTGTGAGAGCTAGATTTATTTGGTGAGAGTATAGTGTTATCTTGAGTAAGAGGCTATAGTGAAGAATTGTTGAGAATTGGTTAAGTAAGCTAGTAAGTTGTTGTTGGAAGGTTGTGTGTCAATTCAATCAATTGAATAAGTGTATTACAAGCATTAGGATCTATTCTTCTCTTATTTGTCTTTATTTATGAAAGATTGAGATTTGAATGCTTTATTTGAACTTCTTGGGATTACTTGCATTAGAGAATCATAGCATTTTCTTTGGAAAAGAAAAAGAAGTTGTTTTATTCTTTTCTATGAAAGTGCTTGTATTTACTCCATAATAGGAGGGATTGTTTGTCGTAAGTATAAATATACTAGATATGATTAAACAAGGATAGCTTAAGGGTTATTCATAGCTAAGTTATTTGATTGAATTAGATAGCTTGTAAGTTACACCCGGGATTGATTATCCATTGAAGAGAGGGTAACTTGTATTTATGCTTTATGGGTAGAAATACCATTAAGTTTGTGGGAAAGGGGATAGGATGTTTCTAGGGTTAAATATTACCCATTGGAGGAAGTACCTATGCATAGATTATAGTGGCCTAAAGTTAAATCAAGCTTGAGTAGTGTACGTGAGTAGGATGACTATCACTCGAAGTACTAAGTGAGAACACTTTGGCCAAAGTAGTGTGTTAGCCTTTGGCTCCACTGTCAATTCACTATGATCATTTATGCATGCTAGTTCCAGATTGTATGGTTTACAAGTTCTAGTGGACACAACACTAAGCTCAGAACGGTTGTCATTACGAGGTTACTCCACCAATCTCTTCGTTGAAGGGTAGGGCCATCTATCGTATGATAGATGTGTGGGGGACCGCATATGAGTTTGTGGTTGGTGGAAAAGTGCTTGAGTGATGCTTCTCCTCCTTAGCAGGCAACAGAAGACCAAGATTTGAAAGGAGGTTCATGGACCATCTATATCTATTGCTTTGAATCTCGGTTGAGCTATGTATGTACTTTGTACACATTCTTTGGAATATTGCACAATATGTGAATTTATTATATTGGAATAGAATCAATGTTGCTTATTGTTTTGACATCTATATTCATTTGTTCTCTATAAAGAAAAGAATTTTTTTATGTCAATGGTTAAATTACATAGTTTATTTACTTGAAAGTGAGAACTTAGGAAAAATTACTTCAATGAATGTTTGACATGTTACACTTAAAGCATTTGTGAATTTTAAGCCCAATTGAAAGCTATTTGTCCTAAGATTGTAAGTTTTAAAACCCAATGGAAATTTAGTGGTCCTAAAACATGAAACAAAGCAGCATATGATGGGTTATAATTATCCCATAAGTGTTAAAAACACTTGTACAATATATGGTCAAATGATAGTATGCTCCTTCACTTCAAGTTTTTCCAAATCTACAAAATCAGTTAGCCTCACAAAAACAAAACCAGATGTCAGTAAAAGACTAGAGAGTATATGAAACTGAAAATTTAAAGCACACATGAAAAGTTGACTCTTTTTTTTACCTACAAAAGTGTCATTGTTCTGCAATAGCATCGCTATAAATATTTCAAATGTGTCACTCTGGTGAAATACGATAGCATCGCTCTGCAGAAAGCAGAGATGTCAATAGTGTTGCTATATCAATAGCGTCGCAATATTCAAAATCACAATATTAATCAAAAACATAATAGCATCGCAATATTTCAAAAGTGTCATTGTATTTGAGTCAAAGGCATCGCCATATTCAAACACATCACTGTAGTTGTCAAATGCGTCGCTCTATCTGTAAACTACAAACATGGGAAATCAAAAGAAATTCATCATATTTGGTTAGTAAAGCCCTCCTAGCGCCAAAATGTGATCATAGTCATAGTACATGAGCTAAATACACTAGATCCATATGAATTTAAACTATATTTAACTAATGAAGCTACAATCCCAATGAAATTTTTGAAAGCTTCAAACCAAGCAACCATTAAACTAAGCATGAAATAAACCATGAAAGCATAAAAGAAGCCTAATCTAAAACTCCAAACCTCATCCCATTGGGGGATTGGTGTCATATTTATATGGAATGACGACCCTTTCCTAATCCCTTGGATAAAATGAGCATCTAATTGAACTCCATTGATGAAATCTTAAGCTAATATTGAAGAAACTATGTTAAGGATGGATGAAAAAGTGTAATAATGGATGCAAGGATGAATAAAGATAGTATTCAAACGTGCAGCATAACTTTACTTTGATGGGAAGTGGATCCATTTCTCTCCAAAATGTGAGGTATTTATAGGAGAAAATGGTGAATCAAGGGCTAAGATTGATTTGATCAATCGATGGTCAAGATGTAATGTGAGGTGAAGTCATGGATCAAGGATTCTCATTAGTGGATGAGAATGAAAGATCGGATCAAAGAGTTAATCAATGGCTCACAATGATTCAAACAAATACACTTCCTAAAACTTAGGAACTTTGTTACAAAGTTGTTAGGAAAGAATATTCCTTTTTTGGAGCTCAAATGGGAGAATATTTCCATGCAAGTGGATGGGTGAGGGAAAATTAGTAATCAATTAATTAAAACAAATTGTTAATTGTGAAAGTTGAGTGAATTTAGGATATCATTAAATAATTGGTTTATTTAATGTAAAAGGGGTTAAGTGGCATTTAATTAAATGATTTAGATTATTCAAAATTAAATGAGAGGACATAAGGGGGTTTAATTTAAATAATTTGTATTATCCAATTAAACAAGATGAAATTTTAATGTGAAAGGGGGTGAATTAACCTAATGAAATTAATTAGATTAATAGATGAAAATGATGCATTTAATTAAATAACTAGGCTTATTCAATTAAACTGTTGAAAAGGAAATGAATTTTAGGGCGAAACGATGTTAGTAATCAAATTCAAGTGTAAAATATCATTCAAGACAATTTTAAGTGTCTACTTGGTAAGAATAAACTCCCTTCTACATTAATATAGACTAATTAAAATAATTGCGTAGAGATTAACCAAGATTATAATATGTTGGGATTTGATAATTACAAATAAATGAATATTCAAGTATTGAACCAAGGATAAAGGATATAGCTATCTAGGAATTATGACAAAGAATAAATGCTAATGTTTCATACAATTCAATTATCTAATACATAAAATCGATGTTTCTTGTTTGATAAATACCTCAAATTTTGCATAGTCTCTAAAATCATTGTAGGTTGAATTCATTCCCCTATAAGTTAAACTTGAGCACCATGGGAATGACCTAAATCACATTTTAACCCATGATATTACCTTGACATAGTGCATACTTCAACAACTATGTTGCCTCAATCTTGATTTCAAAAGATGCACAATGACTACAATAATTGGAAATACCTTCAAGGAAATTACCAAATTGTTAGAGTCAAGTTCCCCTTAGTCAGACCCCTTGTCAAACTAACTTTACAATCTTGGAAAAATATAAATGTAAACACCATTCACAAGCATGTAGATGGTTTGTTTGCATATTTCAATGTGATTGATTCCATTTAGTGCTCCAAATCAAAGTGTTCCTATAACAACTTCTCCTTGACAATCAAAATGATTAAATTAGAAATTAAATATCTTTAAATACCAAGATAATAAATTAGTTGCACAAACATGTATCAAGTTGGCTTCCAATAGCTAGTGAAAAAGAGTGGAGAAGTTTAAAATTTGAGAGTCAATTAGGAATAGAAAAATACATATGTCAAAATAAAAATTAAATGTATAATATGTGTGATAATATATGCAATAAATGACTAACAATAATAAATATGTAAGAATATATATATATATCAAGGTTAAACAAGTGTCATGAGTGATTAGTCCCTATAATTACATTACAAAATATTTGAAAGAAGAAATATTAGTATTTTTTTGTTAATAATTAATCTTTACTTTTGTAGTATGCTTGAAAAATTGTCTACACTTATCTTTTGAAACCTATTGTCAATTAAAAACTAGTGTACTTTTATATCATTTGCTAGTTTAGAATATTTAATCAAATCAAATGAATATGTTATAGAACCTAGAAACCCTTGTGTCAACAATAGGCTAAAATACAATTATTAAGAAGTGTGTAATATATTTGGAGTGTAAAAACATAGTTCATTTGATTTAGACAAATTTAAATTGAATATGGATAATTAATAGAGTTTAAATTTTAGTCTTGAAATAACATTTGAATAAGATATATACTTATAATAACATAAAATCAATATTTATTAATGAAAAATCATAACAATTATAAGTATTTTTCATTTTAGTTTGGCCCACGACAAAGAAAAAAAACTAAACCTCACAAAGACAATAATACTAAACCTCACAGACAAAAATATGTTCCCATGACGGGTAGCAAAATCTTCCATCATACAAAAACTGCTTTAAGATAAAGAGAGTCTAACCAGACGGTGGAAATTGTTGTGGAAAGCGTGGCATGTGGAAGGGAGGCATCTGACCTCGTTTGAAGCGTTCTGATGCTTGTGACCTTCCATGTTTTTTAATCTTGGGTTAGTGTTGTATTTATTGATTGCACTTTATGTCGTGAAAAAAAATATGTAATGTGAGTGTGTCATAGTGTTTTTAAAACATTTTAAATATATATTTTATTTTATTTTATTTTAAAGATGTATTGTTAGCAGTTCAAATTGATAGTGAGCCTTTTATTTTTTTATTTTTCTTTCTTCTAGTCAGTGAGTCTTTAGGTAGTGAGCCATCAGTAATGCGCATTTCCTTATCTTTTTATATGTTTTTTTCTTCTTGGGTTTTTCACGTAAATCTAGTGTTCATATGTGTTTGTATGTGTTTGCATTACCATTTCATATGTTTACATTTTATTAATGCATGATAAGGGTTTAATGGTTGTTAAGGGTTTAAAGGCTAATGCAAATCTGAATGTTGATAAGGGTTTTTTATGTTTAAAAGTATACAACTGACCCACGCCCCCTCCTCCTCTCAGTTGTCATGTGCATCTAACAAATACATCTTGTCTTTTAACTCTCCTTATCAAGCTTGCAAATAGATATAGTTACAAGAAAACAAAGATTCATTACTATGTCTAAATAGAGTTTTAGAACATGACATGGCAATGCCTAATATTAGAGACATTAGATTTCCACAGTCCATATTGATGAAGCTTTTTTACTTTTGGATTCAAATGTGTGATTTTTTTTGTATCAACATTTCGGATCACACTGTGTGATCCGAAACGTTGATGCAAAAAAGTTCACACAATTGAATCCAAAAGTTAAAAAGCTTAATGCCTAATATGTCAAATTTTGATTGCATAATGTGGTAGCACCCATTATGCCACACCACTCTTTATACAATAATTTTTTCTTAAACTTATTCCTATTTTTTTATTTTCTAACATATCCAAGAAATTTTATGACCTTTGCTTATTCTACTTTTGAGAAACACACAAATCATTGCATAGTGTTTTTTTGTTTTGTAGGATTCTGAGGAGCATGCATGCCAAAGATGAACACTCATGAAGATATATAATTGGGTCCATTTCTTAATATGGACCATAGTATCTTTGTGTATGATTAAGTACATTTACAACTTAATGCATGTTTATACATTCTCTTCATATACACAATCATGAGGATTTTGATGTACCTTAAAATGGAAGCAAAATATATTGGTGAAATTAGCATACCTATGCCAAATTCCATTTAGTTGTAGATTCATTTTGAGAAAACATCTTTGTAAAATTATATAGTGACATGTGGCACTTACATTCTAATTTTATCTACTTCTATGATTCTTATCCATCCTCATTCACTCCTTGCACACATTTCAACATATTTGACCGTATACTTGCCATGTTTACACTTATTTGCATGCATACCTTATTAATAGCTTAGATTTTAATACATTCATCATCTACCTCAAGATAATCATTTATGTGGCGCACAAGATCAATCTTGCATGACATAAATCTTACCCAAAAATGTTTTTTTTTCAAATTCAAATGATTGATACATGTATTTTCATATTTTTTTTGAACTTACATGATACACATTTGTGCAATGAGTTATTAAATACCTTTGTATTTAAAGACATTCATTTGAGCTTTAAAATATCATCTACAAATAATCATTTTTGATCAATCGTTCACATTAATAAGGAGTAGTTTTAGGAATACTTGGAATTGAAGATTTAAAGGACCGATATTTTGAAAGATAATCAACATCTAAATCACTTTCTTATTATCTATTGATGTTTGTTATGAATATGATGTCAATTTAATTAAGAAGATTGATTTAAGTGAACTCGACCCTTGTGATCAAGTGATCTCCCCAAAATTGTTTTAAAATACTATCAATCCTTAATAATCAATAAGGAGTTAATAATCAATAAGGAGTAGAGAAGTCAGTAGCTGACATCCATCCTTAGGAATAAGTCAGCCCATTTTGTACCGCAGATGGGAGTGATGCCAAGATATTTCTTGAGGAAATCGTAACCCATTTTTGAGTAAAACCGATGGTACCAGAAAGATGAGTCTAGGTATATAATCGGTCAAGAAAAGGAAGGAACTCATGGCCATACTCATTGACCCATGGCAGGCGGCTGATGCATCCCCTTTCCCAAGTGTGCTTGTTGGAGCTCTGAATCCAACCCACCTAACACTGATGGTTTGAAGATCGCCTTCGCTAGTTTAGATACCATTTCCTTTGAGATATGAAGTTTTAAAAGACTTCCAACAAAACGAGCAGTGATGTCGGAATTCAGTCAGTCGACTCTTCTCGGTGTTCGCTAGAAATCTCTGATCAAGTATCATCTTTACAGTCTTTAAGATTAACGGATCTTGCTCCTGCAATAAGCCATTAAGACGGCAGTTTGTAACCGGACCAACGAACGCCATCTTCCCCACACCAGTCAAACAAACCGAAGTACCCATGATGAAGAATGGAAAATACAAGGAATGGAAAACGCAAGTGAAATCTCTGGAGTGAAATCTCTGGAGTGAAAACCCTGAGGTTCGAAACGCCATGACTGTAATGAACATAAAGTGGGTCTCTCGTGGCATTGAGATGCCATGATGGGGGGTAGTGGAATAGCACCAGAGTTGGTGCTATTGTTAATCATGGCAGCATATCTCATAACAAAGGATGCAGGTCTAAACTGTCACTTACACTTAAATGCGGTAGTTTTGTTGGGTTGGTAAAGGCAGTTTATTGGTTTCATTTCTTGAGTCTTATAGATTGGCGGGTCTTGTGAACGTAATTAAAATCATTCATTCATTCATTCAATGACGGCACACTTCCATAAGAAGAGTAATGAATACAGCTGATTGGCGTGACACTAATCTAGAGTGTTTGATCCCAGGTGGTGATAAAGCATAGTATTCGTTGTGCCATTGGTCAAGTGGCAACAAATGAAACTCGTGGGGTGATGCGTAAGACAGGTCAGCAGACTAAGGCAAAACAAATTACCACCTGGAACAAGATTGTAACCTAAGAAAATGGGCCTACCCCACATTAAGTGGTAGAGCTTACCAAAAAAAAAATGAGTAGAGAATTTAGTGAATAGAAGAAATGCATAATTTATGATATTAGACCTCTACACATGAAGGGTAATATCCTCATGGGATATAGTTGATTTACAATTGTGGAATCAATCCTATGATAATAATAATTCCACATAAAATTCTAGATAATGAACATATCTAAATTACTAAGTGGAATCATCACTATATCAAATTTTATCATATCCAACTATCATCAACTCAATTTAAATTAACTATATTGAGTATATACATTTTATTTTATTAATTTAAATAACATTAAGAAAACAATATGTGTGTGGGTGTGTTATATGATTAGATAAAAATATTTAACATATGATTAACATCATTGAAAAGTAAGTTTTTATTAAGAGAAATCTTGAACAAGATTATTTTATATGCGTTATTACCTAACATGTACCCTAAGATCATAAATATCGTGAAGCTTTGGTTTTGTTTTTCTAATTATTAAGAAAACTATTGAATACAATTCTTTTATGTGGATTATTACCTAACATGTACCCTAAGATCATAAATATTGTGAAGCTTTAGTTTTATTTTTCTAGTTATTATGACAAATCTTAAATAAGATTATTTTATATGCATTATTACCCAACAAGTACCCTAAGATCATAAATATTGTGAAGCTTTGATTTTACTTTTTCTACTTATTATTATGTTGAGTGTAAATATGGTTGCAACAAGAGATATAATGTAAATAAACTTAAATAACATTTAAATAAATGTATCTCTTCAAATAAAAATAAAGTAAACATTCAAATAAATATAATACTTCAATATTGTTATCTCTAGATGTATTTAAGATATCTATACTAGTTTAGTTGATATTTAAAATATTTTTATTTGTATTGTAAAGTGAAATTCTATTGAAGAATATTCTAATGTGTAAAGAGAATATAAATATATTCAGTCTTATTAAAGATTTAGAATGTTTTAACATTAAATAAATTATAATAAAATAAAATTATATTTTTATAAAATTTCAATATTTAAAAAACAAATATTAATTTTAAAAAATATCAAAACAACTAAAATATATTAAAAAAATATTTTAAAATACAAACAATACAATTTAGAGAACATGAACTACTTGTTATGTAATTTTCTATATCTAATATATTTTCTTACCATCATATAAAACACTTTTTGAAAATACACTTACAATATTTTGAATGCATTCAATTATTAATCTATAAAAATATATTTTTATTCTTAAAATTTAAAGATTTACCTAAAATGTCATACATTAAATTTAAATTTTATTTTAAAAAATTAAACATTTTTGTCACTAAATTTCTTGATTTATTATCATTCAAATTAAAAGTTTAAAAATTAAAACATGTTTTTATCAAAATTTATAACATTAATTTATATTAAAGATATCAACATTTCAATATTGGAATTAAATTAATAGAAAAAATTAGAAGATTTTAATATTAAATATTTAAATATTTTTATTACGTTGAAAGCGTTATACAGTTTTTAACATTGAATATTTTTTTTTACAGAATTATCTTTATTTTGAAAAAAAAAAAATGAAATCATTTAATTTTTCTCTTTAGAATTAATATTATTTAAAATTATTATATATATATATTTTTAAATTACATAAGAATTAATTATTTAAGAGTTTTTTTTTTAGTTTTAATACATTGTAAACTAAAAAAAGAGTTAATTGCATTTTATATTTTTGAAAAAGAACAAAAAAAGTTTTTTTTTTAAATTATCTTTCAAATTTAAGGACAATGTTAAGTAAAGAAAAAATATTAATTAGAAAAAATTTAAAATTAATAATTTTATAACATGTAATCTTTATTTAATAATGTTAATGAAGATGTAAGCATTTTTCCTCAAGAGACATTTGGATAATGATAACTTTCAGTGTTTTATACATATATTATTAATTAATATATGTATGCTAGTTTTTAATATTTGAGGTCATTTGAAGCAAATTTGAAGGATTTATAGCAAAAATAGGGTTTGCATCAAATTTGCTCCTAGAATTGTAAAATAATGTTTTTTTTTAATTCTAGAGGGTTGATCAAGAACATATTGAAGCTACTATAGACCATATTTTAAGTCATTTAGAGTAGAGTAGAATTGGAGCTATTGTGAAGTTAGAGTTTCTACCAAATTTACAAGGATGCAAATCAGCAAAACCCTTGAAGATTTTTCTAAGTGAGATCTAGGTTTGGAAAGTTACAATAAATATTTCAAATTATTTGGATTCACTTTGTGTAATTTACTGAAAAAATATTTTTCTACACCATGGCAAGGGAATTGGAGTTATTGTGAAGTTAGGGATTTCGTCAAATTCATTTTGAGGGCTACAAATTTGCAAAACCTTTGAATATTTTTTTCTAAGAAATGAGATCTAGGTCTTGGAAAGTTAAATCAAATATTTCAAATTAATTAGATATTTTTTGTGTAATTTATTGCAAAATTATTTTGCCACACCATGACAAGGAAACTGGAATTATTATGAAGCTACAATAAATATTTTAAATTCTTTGGATTTTTTTATGTAATTAATTGAAAAAAAATTGCACAATGGCAAGGGCTTCAACAAGAGGCAAGAGAAGAAACATTGTCACGCTTGGAAAATCTTGAGACAAGGAGGATACATTAATTGAGGAGGTGGGTTCCATAGATGTTGAATCTATAAGGTAAGAAAACACCAAGATCAAGGGTCTTATTTTGACATCGAAGGTGGAGATGTCAGCATTAGTGAAAATAATTGAATGTAGAAGAGAATTGGTCGGTTGTGTATATTAGCTCAGAATGGAAAATTATGCAGCTGAATGATGCCTCATTCTAGTGTGCCCTTTCAACTTTGAAATGCACAAAAGGAAAGCTAGAACTATAAAACTTAATGTGATCTAAGGATTGACAATAAGTTTAGATCGTTTAACTTGTCTATAGTTTCAAAGGGTGACTTTCATTTTTCCCAACTAATATAATTGACCATCTCAGAATTGATCAACATTGGTATGGAGACCTTGTATACATGGGGCATTTTTTACCCATATCCTGACCCATTCATTTTTTGTGTACCAATGGATCGAGGGTCCCGTATTTTTACTCACTCTAAATCCACTATGGGGAGGAGATGGGCAAGCCTTGTCCAACCTCAAGCACTCAAAGTAAGTGTTGACTCATTTTTAACACTTGATTCTATAAAACTTTGTTATCATGTAAGTGACCTCTTAGACTCATTTTGTGAATCATACTACCCGAAACAAACTCACTTTCAAACTCCCTTATTTCATTGCTTACACTCATTCTAGCCTAATTGAATAAGCCTCGATGGCAAGAGCTCCTAAACAACCTGATTTAGCTGACTCCCCCATTTATTCCATAGCACCCCCCCACACATACGTCTTATGAATCCAAGGCTAGATCTAACCAAATCATTCCTTGTGAATCCAAGGTTAGATATGGCTAGGTCCTTTCTTCCAAGCCACCTTTTCATGCATACCCTGCTCGACACGTTATTTTAATGGTTAATGTTTGTATTGCCTATTTAAACTATAGTTGGGAGTTGGAAGTAGCTAGGGGGACTTAGGGTGATTGGTGGGAGAAATCCTTTCAGGAAAAGGGAAAGATTGAAATTATGAGTGAGCGAAATGGTGGATCTTATGCAAAACTATATCATGATTGAAATAATCCAATATATAGTTCACAAGAGGGCCAAGTCAACTCAAGCCAACCTACTTCAAATTATTATACTCCATCTAATCTAGACCTAAATTGTTATCTTTGGGTAGGATAATTTTTGCCTTGCCTAGCTTTGTAAGTCCAACCAATACCCCCGGGGGGGGCATAGCAACCATTTTATACAAAAAATAATTTACATTTCTTTCTATAATTAGGTATGAGTAGGACATAGAAATGGACTTTATAGTTTAGATCAATTGAGTGCAAATATAGGAAGTCTTCAACAACAACCTTGTTGGGACTCAAATTTGTAGGGCCTTTGGTGCTTGAGTCCCTTTATTTTCCATGTATTTCCTTGGCCTTTTCAACCCATCTATTAATAAATGAACTGAGAAAATCTACATGGTTTTTTTGTGGCTGGGTATGCCTCTAATGTAGGTGGTTTTCCTTTCCCTATGCTTCAGTCAGTTCACCAAAATCAAAATTCAAAAAATTGCCTAAGTTAGGGAAGTGGTTGAAGCTTTTAGTTTATGAAGGAAAGAAAGTGGAGGTTCCATAGGAACCAGGATCTATTGCTTCCTAGTTCTCATAGAACCCTTGACAAAGAAGAAGAAATTTGTCAAGTGGTTGGAGGTTCCTTCGGAACCATTAGTTCTTAGTTCCCAACCGAGGATTTGATAGAGAGTAAGGAATAAAGTGAAGGACTGAAGGCACAAGAGGCTAAGGCCAAAGTAAGTAAAGAAAGAGTTGGTGGGTGGTTGAGGTCTCACATGTCCACACGAAGGTTTCTTTCTGCAAAGGATCAAAATGAAGGAAAAAGTTGTGTGTGTCTTTTCCACTCACTCCACCTACTCACAGTAATGGTTATGTTCCACATAACTACCAGAAATAAGTGTGATCATCCTTCCATTTTCAACATCCATTTTGTGCGGTATTGATCTTGGACCATACATTTTTAATATATGAATAGTGCAGTGATTAGGGTTACGCCTCGTTGTTATAACACAATTTATTATCATTTTTCAGAGAAGGTTGACCTTGTGATGGTCTTTAGACTCCAAGGAAGTTACAAGGTAGCCACCGATGCCAAGTCTTACCCAGTTTTTGGATTTCAAATTTGTGGACACAAGAATATTTAGCAAACGCAAGTGAATTATGTGCCTGGGTGTTTTCAAAGCAGTATGCATATCTTTTGGAAATTTTGCAGCCATAGATAGGGATTTTCCTTTGCCACATTTGTTGACATGAGTGTAATGGTGGATGAGATGAGTGTAACAACATTTGCAACTATTGCAAGCTTTGTAATAATCTCTTTCATATTGCACATGAATCTATGCAACTCTATTTTGGATAACTAAGTACGTTTTGTCATTCTAATTTCACATCTTGGGTTTAAGACCCATTATTCTTGTCTTTTTTTTTTCTATTCAATGTGTTGTGACTTTGTTGCCCAATAGATAGGAGCTAGTCTCGAACCATTTACCAATCTCACATCCATCAAATGAAGCATTAATTAGTAGTTATTTAGTGATTCCTTCTATGCATTCATAACCTTGTAATATAGCCAAGGTATATCATTAAGAAAGCTATAAAATGAATCAAATTCATGAAGGTTATGCTTGCATGGTATTATTAGCTATAGAGGGGTTTTATGCAAACCAATTTTCTTAACCTAGTGATAGTATTTGAGGTTAAGACTACAGTTAGGTTTGGCTACAGTAGTTTTCTAATTGTACATTTTGTGTGAGTTTAATACTTGTTAAGGTTTACCCCTAGGAACAACCTCTTGAGTCTAAGTTGAGCTCGAATTGTATGAGAGAAAACCCACTCTCTTAGATTTAGCTTAAAATCCTTCATAATCTGTAGATGAATTGATTTCACTCACTTGTTGACAACCCTAGCCCTATGAGTGGAGTTTAGTTTTAGGAAATGGAGCAATGATTTTGAGACCTAACACAACTAGAGCCAATTCTTTTTTTAAATAGAGTTGACATGAATGAATGAAGGTGCTAATGAATGCCCTAAGGGTCAGAATGAAAAGAGGCCCACTGCCCATTCCTAGGGCCTCAACACGTTGTTGTTACATGATTTGGCTACACACGATATTTCTTTCTTGATACTTTGTCCACTATCTCAAACTCCTTTAGTGGGGTTCTCCAACTATAGAAAGTTGGGGGGTCGTCGCTTGTGATTAGACTCACTCCCTACCAAAGCATAGGATTCATAGAAACTTCAAAAGATGAATGGGGTTAGAAAGGTTGACATTGATGTGGACGATGCAATAGCATCAGTTAGAGTAAAACTTGAAATGGCATGACCAAATAATTGTTTAGCCAATGATGGATTTCATGGCACGGGATTTTTCATGGACAAATATGTACTAGTTTTACAATCTTAGATTCACCTGTATATGTTTTTGGTTTCAATTTATGAGTTTAGATGTGATTTATATGGTGAGAGCATTTGTTTTGAGCATAATAGATGAGGCATGTTTTTTTAACTTGTGTGGAATGTATGATCTAATTTGTTATGTTTTAATGAAAAGAAAGATTATGGGCTTTGATATCCCAATCACACACATGGCCGGTGTCTTCTAGGTGCTTGCCAAGAGCTAGACCAAATTTTAGGACTTAAATAATGTGCAATCTTCCCTTTTGGGCATTCAAATATTCACATGAATATTCAAGACTATTAGGGCATACATGTTAGGTAGGAGTCGACCTCATTTCCCACTCACCACTCATACATATTCCATAAGTCACTTAAGTGAACCTCATAAAGTGACTTAGTAGAGCATGGTTCCACCATAGCAGCATGTTTTTGTCACTTGAACTCTTCCAATGCTTCCTTGTGCATGGCTATGATAGGCCACTCAGAGTTTAAACCCCACTGTTGTAAAAAATTGATTCTCTTGTGAGTACTAAGGAATCTAAGGGAGTGTTAGGTTTAACTTAGATCTTAGGGTGGATTATTGCCCAAATAAATTTATGGTTAGACACCCAATGCCAAAAATGGATGTGCAAAAGTTTGATGGAAAGGATCTGACCAATTGGCTCTACCAAATGGAGTAATTCTTTGATATTCATCATGTTTTATGTCAACTAAAGATTGCAATGGAATACTTGTACTTGGAACCAAACCAATTCATTTGGTATCATTGGCTATGTGAAGAGAATAAAAAGAAGGGATGTGTTGTGACATGGTCTCTTTTTCAAGAGGAACTCACCACATACTATGATTATAATCTTATGGATGGCTACATTAGCCTAGTCAAAGACTACACTCAACAATTCCAAACTATGTCTTTAAGATGGAACATGTTATAGAGAAAATTATGTGGGAATTATTTTTAGGGGGTTTAAAGGACTATGAGGCATGCATGTTCAATCCAACTTCTATGCCCCAAAATAATGATTATGGCAAGCTAGGTAGAAGAAGAAAATTGGCTAACAAAAATGAGGAACTTCGTAGCAACAAATATTAGAGGACCTTTCATCATCATTTCTTCAACCTATGAGACTAATGCCTCAAAAAATTGAAGGAAAAAGGGTCGAAGGGTTATGTTTCACCTATGATGGAATTTTTTAAGGTACTCATGACAAAGAAAATGAAGAAGAGCTAGTAGTGATTATGGAAGGCTTAGACGATGTCCAATCAACTACCTCATGCCATGCTAGAAGGCAATAGTTTTGAGTCAATTGGGTTTCCTTAACAACAAAAGGTAACAATATTGATTGACAGGCAATAGTCATAACTTCATCAACAATAAGTCGGCAATACAATTTAATTGTTTCATTTACCCAACCCTGGAATTTTAGGATATGATTGTACATGGTGTTCTAGTTAGTTGTTTGGGGAAATATCATAGTATTGAGCTCACCATGGGAAACTGCAGTCTTGGTTGTCCTATGTTCGATATCCAAATGGTTGGAGCAGACATTGCTTTGGGAGTTCAATGGCTCACTACCTTAGGAACAATTGAGATGAACTTCCAGGAGTTGTTCATGTGTTTTCACTTAGAGGATAAAATATTTGAACTAAAAGGGTTCCATGCAAAGCATCCACAAAAGTTAAGCTTAGGGGGTAGATAGGGGTGTGGCTTAATTATTATCTTGGAAGTGCACCAAACAAAGATACCTACATCGCCAAATCTACAAGCTATTTTGAGGGATAGGCCAAAAGAATTACCTTTCTAAAGAGATCCAAATCAGACCATTCAATTAGTGCTAGGGTACCATCTACCATCATTAACCTCTTTTTTGAAGAGACACCATAAGGTTAGAGCAAGGAAGAACACATTCAACATTGGCAAGTGACACCCTCTAGTCTCAAGGAGAACAAGGAAAAGTCACATAATAGAATGAAGAGGTAATTGGACCAGCACAAAAATTTAACATAGTTAGTGTTACCAAAGCTAGATGAACAAGGAAGAATCATCCTTGATCTATAGTTAATTGTCCAAACACAAAGAATTTGAGGACTAGGATTATCACTTAATACCTCATTTAGTGGAAGAATTTTTTGGTTGAAGATGCTACAATGGAAGATGAAGATTTTGTGTAGAAGCATTCATGGTTGATGAGTGTCAAGGACAATGCAAGTGTAAAGAGGAGGCATGGTCCACCCATAATCCTATAGTGTGTATAGGAATATGAGTAGTCAACTTGTGGCTACCGTAAGTTTTAGTTAAGATATATGTTCATTAATATAATCTTATATAGGTAGTTTAGCTTGAGTGGCATCCATGGCTTAAGTATGGTATATATGGGAGTTAGTGGTTAGTTTATTAGCATTATATTGCAAATTGTGTTCTTATTGGAGACTTTTGGAGGTTTTTCTACTCAAAGTGGCTTATTATTCTCAAGTACTATCAAGTATTTGTAGTGTATTTTCTACTATATTCCTCTCTCATGCAAGTTATTTCGTTACAAATTGACTTGGAGACACCCATAATGGGAAAAGAACTCCAAAACAGTGAGGTATCTCCTCCTTTGGCCTCTATATCATAAGCTATTAAAATGAATAATTGCCTTCTAGAGGCCTTCATGGACTTGTTTGCACAAAAAATGTCCAAACACAAACTCTACAACTACAACTTAACATTATCCTAAAATGCTACAACTCCTTGGTGACTAATAGTGGAACAATTTAGGCAACATAAGCTCAATTCAGCCAAAACTGCTAAAAAAGCACTAAAGTGTGTCCCAGAATGACTTCTCTAGGAAATATTATAGAACAAAGTTACAAGAAATGTTAGAGAGAAGTCCAACAATCTTTAGCAACCAAAATTCTCAAACCTTGAACATTTTAGCTTTATTTGAGATTGAAGGCTATGACATTTTGTGTGATGGCCTTAACAACAATTGGAACTCTTTAATGACCTTGCTACATGGTGATGAATTCAACAACAATTAAAATAATTCTATAGTCCATGTCACTTTTAGGGATGGGAATGGTAGGATAACAAGGGATGTGTTTCAAGGACGATAATCCAAAGGCCATTCTACTAGTTAAACTATACATGACATCAATATTTTAGTTTAGACATTCATATAATGTATTGAAATCAGTATTAGTTTATTAAAATTAAATCAAAGATTCAAAATGTAGTAAACATGACTAACTCAATTAGTGATAGCAGTATACAACATTAAAAAATGTAAATTAAAATGGAATTTTAACATATATCATGATTCAAATTTAAAAAGAACATAACTAGATAATAGAGAGAATAAAATAACCTTATGATTGGGGTACTAGGTTTCCATTTTAAAAGTGCATCACTTGGGAACCACTTATAAGACACCTAATTTATCTAGTCTTGTATCACATAAAGGGGATAACAAGGGTGCCCACCCTTAAAAAAGCCAAACAACGAAGGCAAATTGGGTCCCCATAAGGAGGCCACACAATAAAGCCAATAAAGAGACTAACAACAAAACACTCTGAAAACTAACAACAAATCCACAACAAAGAGAATTATCACTAACCGTAGGGCACCAAGAACAATGGCTAATAGGAAGTAGAGCAACCCATTCCCAAGGGATTGGACATCACTTCCTCTTCTTCAAATTTTCATATAAAGAATCATTATCACCGACGCATTAACAACAATAGTAGTCTTGTTTGAATTGGCCCTATTCTACTCAAGGATTTTCATAGTTGAGGTTGTACATTTCAAGCATTGTTTACCCAGATTCAAAACATTGTTGACAAAACAATCTAGCTCACTGAAATTTCTTTTCAAAGAGACTCCGGTAGCTTGAAAAACATGTATATATTTGTGATTAATATAATAAATGGTTCAAGCATAGTGTTTGGCATTAATCTCTTTGAATTTGTTCCTCCTGTTATCTCTACCAGCAAGCTTTGTTTGATTTTCTTCTTTCTTTTCAAGGGCCTTATTCTCCTCTTTCTTTTGCTTTTGGTCAGGATGCTTCACAATTAGCTTGGCTCTTTTATGTTGAGACTCCTCCCTCTCATCAACAGGAGCAAGGGAGTCTTTCTTGATTTCAACCCCAATAACTATAGGGGAATGTCTGCTAGCACTTAAACTATCATTGAAGTTTGAGGTTGCCATCTCGAGGTTTGTAGGCACATAATGAACATCATCCTCCTCGTTGAAATACACTAAAATGACCTCATTACAAGGGGATTGGTTTTTAGAGCTAAGTTGGTGGACAAGGCGAGAAGATTTTCTAGCCAAATTAACTTTCTCCACTGTTCTCTTTTTAGGGCCATCATTTATGGGAGTACCAGTAGCCAAACTACAATTCTATTTACCTTTTCTACATTTGTCATTCTTCTCCATGATGCCAAAGTGAGGGAGGGCCAAGACTTATATCAATCATTCTCTTGACTTCCAGTCACAACTTCAAAATGAGTTCCCTTAACATCCTTAGGCATATTCTCACAAACCTTGGAGGGTTTTCTTTTACATTTAACATTCCCAAGAAGAAACTTTGGGTTCTTGGGGGAGGGGGAAATCTCAAGCACTTACTGGGGAGCATTCTCATGGCCAATCTTTATTACCCTTCCCTGTGGGGTTAGGGCTATTCTCATCATGCAATTTTCTCAACTAAACTATAAGTGGAGACTATGAACTCCAAAATGTAGCTACCAAAAGCACCATTCACAAATGTATATTCATGTGCATTCAAACTATATCCAATCACTTCAACTATCCGAGAGTCTTAGGTATTCGCTCAATTTTTCCTTGATGCTCTAATTTGTGTTGCTTTACCAATGCCAACATTTTTTCTATAAACACATTGTATAATGGATCCAATAACATTATCACATGCTAGTGTGTTAACTCTTCCTAGCAAGAGCCTCCCTATGCACAAACTCCTTATGCACAATTTCTTCGTATTTATGAAACACCAAAGATAGTTGTGTGTTATATACTTAGGCATACTAAACAATGCACAAATTCTTCTTGCTTGTGATTTTAGGTCAATGGAAATGATATTTTTAGGGATTGCACCTGATTTATGGGATTTCCATTATGATTATGAAAATGAAAATACATGATCTTCCATAATTTGCACTAACAATATGAAAGAAAACATATGGAATTGTAAAGATTCTAGGTTAAGGAAAAATTCAACAATAGAAGAAAAGCTATAAGCAAAGACCTTGGTGATTCAAGAATAAGACATCCACAAACAACGTACACCAAGTCTTGTAATCCCATTGTTATGTTCTAATAGAGTTTATTCCATCCATCTTAACTTATAACTATCCATCTACAAGTGCTTCAGAGAGGGGTGAGTTTGTTGTGTCAACAAGTCAACTCTAAATAAATATATATTTTCACCTAACAATTCTATTTATCCATGCTTAGTTACATTGTAGGCTTGTTTTACTATATTATTTGTTTGCTTCCTTAATATCATTTCAATATTACCATCCTCGTTTTGTTTATATATCCAATATCCTATTGTCTTCCATTTTATCCTTTTAAGTGTGTCCAAGAGAGGCCTTCTACCTTTTGTTGTGCCTGTTGCACACGCGCCCCGTTCAGCACGAGGACCCTCTCTTCCCTCTTTTTTTGCTTGTCGGGCCCTTTCCTCTTTGCCTCATTTCACGTGCCCATTTTTGCGTCCTAAAGGGTCAACGTACTCTCAAAGACACATTAAGTTTGACCAAACTTGACCCCTTTAAAATGCTAAGTCTAAAGTCAATTCGGGTTTCCCTTGTCAGAATGCCCTTCGGACGTCTGTGGCCCCTTTTGGGTCCGGACCCTCAGGTTTCCCTCTTCGGATTCTCGTTCTGAGTTTGTTGCTGCCAGCGTTCGGCGCCCAACATCTTCCCGGACCCTGGACCCCGAATCTCGGATGTCAGCGTCCGAGATTCCCTGTGAACTTCGCCATTCTTCGCGGCCGCGGCTGGACGTCTTTCCAACCACCGAACTCCTAGTCGCCCGCCGCCGCCTGAGAGATTTGAACTCACCAACCTTTCGGACCGCCATATGAAACATTAATTTGTTGTATTAATGGCATTTTGGGCTATTTAAAATGGATTTTCGGCTGTCATTTTCACTCAACCGAAGTGATAGAGAAATTTACAGAGCTCCCTGCATCCAGCATTCTCCGCCCCTGCGCCCGAGCTCTCGTCTGGCTGTTTTCCCACGTGTTCAACACCACCCTCTTTGGGATTTTGAGGTACGTCCGCCATCCACGCGCCTCGTCTTCCTTTTCGTCAAATTTTGGGTTAAAATGAAGTAAAATCGAAAAAATGGGTAAAAATATGGTAGATTAGTACTCCCACTAAAAAACCCACCTTTTAAAATCCCGAAAAATCACATAAAATCATCAAAATTCAACGTCAGAGCTTAACCCTACCGTTGTTCTTCGGAACAGTCGCTGGCATCTCCCGGGCCCGAACCTTCCCGCTGCCGTCCATGCAAAACGCTAAACTTAAACTTCAAAATTGACAGCGGCCAAGCTCGCCTCAGATCCCGGCCTCTGGAATTCCCTTCGCGGGTTTCCGTTGTGCCCCCACCGTTTAAAACAGCCTCCCTTAAGCGTTTTTTCGACCCTCGGATCCCGGGCTCGCGAGGCCCGTTTCAAACTTGCAAAATCAAAAAAACAGTACCGAAACTTCAAGAGGGATTATTGCAGGGTGAATGATGCATTCATCGCCCACATCATTCGATCTCTAGGAAGAGACTTTCAGAGAAGAGTCTCCCACAGTGCTAGAGCCATCCTCAAGCAATACGCCTTCCTATACATACAATTTCCAAGGTTCACTTACATCCGTGCCCAGGGATTCACAGAAAGACCAAACAAGCTGTCTCGATACCCCAACGATCGGATTATACTATTAGAGCTGACTTGGAAGCTACGGCACATCCATAATATCTTGAGCAACAAGCATCTAGCGGGTACACCTTACCCCATTGGGCTCGGCCAAGGGATGTATAAGATTCATACCTCCTAGTGTGTGGGGTACTCAGAAAGGGAGTTGGTCGAATACCACTTCCGGCAATATACAGCTCGGCCCTGAATGGACCCATACGGACATATCAAAAAGGCACTGGGACGTGAGTATGCCCACCTCCACAACGTTGAAGATTTTTGGGCTAATTGTAAAGATGATCTTGAAGTGCGGCTGCGGCACTACATGCGCATGACTGCCCTTTACGTGCGGAGAATAAATTTGTGCCCGGTTCCTGACCAGCTTGAAGAGGATGAGGACACGGTGATCAATCTGGGATATGATGCCATCGCCAATTTTCCACTGCCTGTGATTGACTGAAACGAGTGAGAGCTTAACAACATCGACATACTCACCAAACCCGTTGAGGTCCGGACGAGGGCATGGATCGACCAATAGGTGGCCCGACTGAAACAGCAAAGAGTCGCCTTAACGTTTAAGGGACTAGAAAGTGAACTGAGTGGCTCCAATGGTGGAGTGGTTGCTGCTACAACTAGGGAAACATCCAAAACCCCACCATTAGTCAAAACCAAAAAGAGAAAAGAAGCCAATGAGCAGCTGCCCAAACCAAAGGTTTATGCTCGAAAGGCATCAGAGGGCGAGCCACCAAAGAAACAAAGAAAAACAACTGGGGTCGCAGAGACGACTGTGATACCCAGAGGTCCGCTCCTTGGGGAAGGAGGAGAAGGATCTGACCCGCCAAGGTCTCCGTCCGCTGCAATTGTTGTTGTTGTTGCCACCGTCCCACATGCTTCGCTTGTCGTTTCCGCTTCCTCCCCGCCTGCGGTAGACATCTCTGTCCACCTTACTTCCACCTCTCCAATCATGCAGATTTTTCTCGTGGATTTGTCCTCCGCCACGACCTCGTCGGTTTCCTCTTCCTCTATGTCTCCTTCCCTTCCCTTTGTTTCCGCTGCTACGATGCCTGCCTTTAGCCTCTCGGAATCCTTTGTGAAGTACATGCAAAACGTGTCGTCCGAGCTCTAGGGGATGCTTACTAATCCAATGGTTCAAGCTGTAATAGCTCAGGCTATGGCCCACACTCCAGCTCTCCCTCCCCTTACCGAACCACCAAGAATGGAGGCGACAATGCAGATATCCGATGAATTTGAGCGATGGCAGCTAGAGGCTGCAAAGGGGCCAGAGGATGAAGAATTTGAATACCACAAGCATTCACTGTTCGAACGTTGGGAGATAGATGAGGTAGCCTACGAATCCTCCAGTGAGAGCAGCAAAGAGCTGGACGCTGAACTAATCAGGGAAACAAATGACCCCGAGCTCAATGCAGAGTGGGGCAAGCAGCTTAAGGAGATTAAGGATAAGGAAGCTGAGGATTGGCTTGCACGTGAAGAGGAAATTGTTGTTCCAGAGACTGAAGGCAACAGGTCTCCAACTAAAAGGCATGGCCAAACCCCAGAACACAATGAGAAAGCATCCCTCCATGAGGGTGAGCAGGAGATAAGCTCAAGGAACATGAACACAATCAAAACGAAGAAGAGGGGGATGTTGAAAGGGAGGATCCCTCCAACGAGCAATTGCGTACCAAGTCTCCCACTAAGTGTATAACGCTCTAACAGGACTCCGATGAGGAGAAAGAGGATGCAAGAATTGAGAAGAGGGCTCTTGTTGTCAGAGCCATTAAGCTTGAGAAGGAGGATAGAAGGAATCAATGTGAATCACCTAGGGAAGAGCCCCAAATACCCGATTGGCTGGAGAGGCAGTTGAAGCAAAAGACTCCCACCCCAAAAGATCCTAAGGCAAGGCTGGAAGCCATACTGGTCAGAGCACAGATAAGCACCAAGAAAGAGAAAAGCCAAAGATCAGATGGAAGGTGACCATGGATGCCTCCGGATCTAGGGCGGTACAAATAGCAACGTCGGTGGTTGGAGAACAAGGAATAACTTATAACGTCTCCACCATTGACTTGGGAGTGGCCACAAGGGAGCAAAAGGTTGACCACCTCCAGGAATCGGTCGCCACGGTGGTGCATCTTATCCAACAGGATAAGGTTTCTAAGGAAGAACCGGCCTATATTCAGCAGTAGTCGTCCCCGGATGAGTAGCCCACTACGTCATCAGCCCCGCCTCAATTGCTATCTCAAGAGCAGATCAATAAATTGGAGAAGAGAAGGAACTTGGATAAGACTACGAAAAACTGGTTCCAGCAGGTCTTAGACATGGGAAACACAGGTATCAACTTGGTTGTCCGAATAGCAAATAAGTTCTTAGAAGTACAGAGAACTCTTGAGGGTACAGGGCAAGTCTGCGAAGAGTTCCCGGGGAAATACAGAGCAGCCTACCCGAAAATTGAGGCCATACTCGCATTGTCAAGCGAGGTCTGGGAGAAGGACCTCGCCCTCAAAGATGATGACCACTGGTTAGTGGATGTATGGAAGCAAGATTTCGATCACCAGAGGAAAAGGCTGGAGCAGATCCTGGAACGTATAGTGTCGGATGTCGAATGGGCCAAGGAGTCCAGAGAGGATTGCGCTCGGTACCTCAAGCTAATGACAGGGTACGAGCTACCTGCTGTTGAAATAAATTCAGAGAGCATAAAGCCCCACTTCTTAAAGAACATGGAAGATGGGATGTCGGCTGAGGTTACCACAGATTTCTTGGGTTTTGCCGCTCGAGCCTTCACCCAGTCAGAGCTTTTCAGAAGCAACACTGCTAAGTATGACGACGATTGGAAGAAGCTTGCCAGCAATTCCCAGGAATGGAGCTACTAGGTGCTGCGATCAGATATCATGGAGGTAGATAAGCTCCAGCCAACGATCTTGAACTTCGTAGAATATACAGCTTTAAAGAAGCGCGAAGGCAACCCTATCATCGATGAAGAATTCCTCAGAGTAGTTGCAACAAAAAGACGAAATTGCTACAGTGCTGCCACTAGATGACAAAATAGGGAAGAGACAAGAAATGTTTTATAAATGTAATATATTTTGGGGTAGGTGAAACCCTAGTGCAAAGTGAATCTTGGCCACACAATAGAATCGAATCTTGGCCTCTCATTTTTCTTTTTGAAAACTATAAATAGGGCTCTCCTCTCATTTTAAGAGAGTTGAGTTGTTGTAAAGGCATGCTACAGAAATTATAATAAAAAATAGTCATTTCCTGGTGTATTTTTGGGTTTCTCTACATGTTTCATGATTCTTCTCCCCTTAATTAAAACTTTACTTCAAATTACTTTGTTGTTCTAGTTTCCTCTAGTTAGCTGTAGTGGATTTAGTATGTTGTCTTTGGTTATGAAGTTTTATGTTGTGTGTATGTTTTCCTTGTCCATACTTTTGGTTATTTGCTGCTGATAGGTGACTATGTAAAGTTAGCCTGGACTTTAATTTCATGGTTGCTCCTTAAACTTTGTCTTTGTTCACATTTACATGACGAATGAATGATGAATATCTGCAGTCCTTAGAAGATAGCATAGATTTCATGACACTGTGAGAATTCAGATTTAGTGAAATCTTATTTAAAGGAACTGTCCACAGCAGGAACCTTCATGATCACTGTTCATCGGTAGTTGCAGGTCCAGGAACCATCCTTCTTCCTCACCCTTTTTTTCTTTTTTTTTAGAAACAACCTGTGCTAAGGTTCATTGCACATTGTAAAGTCAAATCTAACGAAACAATGGAGTCCAAGACTGTTGTCTGAACCTACAGCAAAAGCGCAGTAATCTCATATCCGAAGAACTCCATTCGTTGACCCAATTTTCCTACAGCTTTAAACCACGTAAGACCGTTTTGTGATTCCAACAAATCACATAAATCAACTGAAATATTTCAAGCACTGTCAAGACCTGACATTCGAGAGACCTTGGGATAGTGTTCTGCAATTTGATTGTGGAAGATTGTCTTTCAAGAGAGGTAATGCACCTACGTATTACCTGTGTTGTGAAATGCATAAAAACACCATCAACACCTTTCCCTATGAAAAAAGTTGATCTAATGATGACCACATATTAGTGTATGCATAATTGGTGATTGTGATAAAAATCACACCCTCCCTTCGGTTGAGTCCTTTTCACTTCCCCTTTACTTATTTCTTTGGTTTTTAAAAAAATCCAGGAAATCCAACATATTTTACTTCATTTTTTTTTAAATGTACTCTTTAATATTAAGTATTGCATCCTAATTCCTACAATGGGATTCATTTGTACCAATGGTATTGGATTTAACACCAATTGGACTGATTTTACTCTTCAATATAACTCCTCCCATATGCAACATAAACAAAACCGAATACTAAAAGGAAGTCAAAGAACTTGGTAGCACTAGTAATTATGATAACAGTACATAAAAAAATCCAATCAAGAAAAATAAGGCCATCAAATCCTAAGAAAATCACCAAAATCACAAAATCCCCCCACCCCTCCTACAAAACTCCAACCAATATTCTTAAACATAACCCATTTGGTAAATAATATCAGTCCCACAACCATTTACATTACACAAACATGCCAACTCCACTTGTATTCAATTCAAATACTTCCAATCACCTCTTGCTCAAATTTAGGAGCTAATCCAGCTACTAGTGGTCCACTGTTTAAATCCAAAAATACTAATACCACACAAGCACTCATGAAACTCATGCAGTGATTTTCCGAACTTGAAGACGTCATTTCATTTTCTGTCATCTACTAATGTGTTGTTTCTTATTTGATATGTTGATCATAAGTTAGTTACACAAAAAAGAGCATAGATAGGCATACTATGACAAGTATATGACCTCTCTAGTTAGGTATAATTGTTTTTTTTGCATAATACAATCTTGTAACTCGCAAGTCGAGAATGTTATCTTTATTCTTAATATTTGTTTTGAATGTCACAATCTAAATCCTCTCCATTCATGTCCCACAGTCCTAATAGTGTCGGTGTTGTGCATAGTTTTCTTTTACATTTTCAAAAACACAAAATAAAGCACACGATTTGAAAAGTGAAAGTTATGTTTCTTGTAATTTTCAAGAAATCCCTTCATCTTCCATTGTGTATTAACATACTACGACTATTCTTTGGTATGTTGATCATAAGTTAGTCCAAGGTAGAATAGTTAGGCATCATGTGGCATATAAATGACCTCTCTTTTGTCATCTATATTTTTTTTGCATAATACAATCTTGCGACCCACAATTCTAGCACAATGTATTCTTATTCTTCACTCTCTTTGAGTGTCAATTTGTGAAACCTTTTCCACTCAATCGTTTTACATTTTTTTTCATCACGCATTTAGAACATCCTAAGTGTGTTTTTCCTTAGGCTCGCCTAAGCTCCCTATTAATGCCATTCAAGAAAAAATATTTCTTTGCATCCTAGTCCTAGAATTTATCATCTGAAATTCTTCTCTCAAGTTCGCATTCCCACTCACATGGGGTTTGAGTACAGTATGCTTGTCCTCAAGATTTGTGACTCTTCATTGTATCTCCTTTCATGATTATCAGCAAAAGGTAAATAAATCTAAATGGAAGATGCCGAGTTCAAAGATTTTTTAAACAACTATAGAAAAAGCTTTGCAATGGTGGATGAATTTGAGTAATATTGTGTGGAAAAAATCGAGAATCAATGATCAGTTTTTCTTCACTCCAGCATGTTCAATCCCCTTCCAACCTATCAACCAAATAGATCACTTGGGAGGCCAAACACTTTTTTAAGGAACAGTGCATTCTAGATATCACTATTTTTCAAGGTAAAATAAATGCAGATGCTCTAGATACTCTGATTAACCTTGCTCTCTTTTATTACATAGTTAACCAATTCAATGGTCAGGAAAAGATCGCGTTACATCAGAAAGTTTGCATGGCCTTACAGACATTGTGAATACCAAAATCCAATGCATTTATCTAGGTCTCGGTTCTCTTCAACCTAGGTAACTACAGATAAAAAATTATCAAATGCAAATAAGAACCCATGAGCCAAAGGTGTGTTTTGTTCAATTTAAAAATGCAAAAGTTACAATACATGAGCCAAGGACCAAGCCTGTATGTATTGGTCGTGAAAATACAATTCCAAAGTGAAACTGATTTGGGAAAAACAATAAAACAAACTTCCCTACCAAGATAGTGTCCAAAATGAATCCTCTGATTAAATCAAATGAAAAATTGGAAAAAATAATAAAACAACTTAACTCCAAGATGGTATCCAAAATGAATTTCAAAATTAATAAAAGAGACTCACATGCCAAGATAGTATCCAAAATGAATCCTCATTATATTTTTAGTTTTGGGACCAATAATTAGAACAAAATTTTGAACTCCCCATATCTAATATTGTGAAGGAAGATACGGCTAAAAGATAAAAACCTCTTAACTTTAGGCAATTTGCCAATCCATTGGATAGACTAGACATTATAACATGTTACTATAGATAAATTGATCCATGAAAAATCAAAACGCTGTTAGTATAATTTTGTTTAAATGTCCAGCATAACAAAGTTGTCTAACTTGAGAATTTTATAATGATCAAAAGCAACCCACACCATGAGACAAACCAAATAGTATGAAGATCTACTGAACCACAAACCAAGCAACCCCCATCATTAGAAAAGAGACTGCAAAATATATAAATTATAGTAGGCTTGTTCCTGATTGACTTAATATACTGCTTCCAAAGCACATTCAACTTCAACCAGATCACAACCAATCACAAACAGAAAATTAAACGGTCAGAGAAGATGAATAAATATAAAATCTCCAATAAACACATCGGACATGACAATCTCCATGCAGAATTGCCGTATGCCTATATTGTTGAGAAAATGAGATTAATACAATAGATTGTAATGAACATATTGACATGTCTAAATTGTTGAGAGAAACTGAATTTAACAACTGGAAACAAGAGCACGGGATTTTAACTATGGCAAAAACACGTGCATACCTGAATACTCTGAGAAAGAGATTCCAGATGCAATGCACGGGGAAGCATTCATTATAAGTTCTTGCAGATCAATCTAATGATTGCAGTTAGAAACAGCAATAATTCTTGGTATCAGAATCTCATATGAACATTAATGATGGACTTCCAAGTTCTTACTTGAAGCAGGTCTCTAATTTACAGAGACACTTGAATCTGTGATTATCTGAAAGAAACTAAAGATTCTCATGTCCAGTTCTATTGATACTTCATTCAAAGAGCATGTTTTAGGTACTGAAATATATCCACCTTTTTTGTCTGTCTTTATGTTTCATTATAAAATATCTAACCTCTGATCATGTATCTTATCGAGATTCGCTGCTAGAACCAGGTCTATTGACCGACCCTTTACCAAGAGAAACAGAGGCCAATGATGAGGCCCATACTCTTGCGTTTTTAGCACCTTCTTGGAAGTTCCTCGTCTTAGAGAGCTTCAAATGACTCCAAATTCTATTTAGATCGATCATGTGCAGGGCCTGCTTTAAGAAAGGTGATGCATTTTCACCCAAGCGAGCCAAATTTAGATGCCAAAAGTCCTCAAACTGGTAATGTTTGATCCGTATTAAGACTTTTGGGAAGAGATAAACAAGAACTCTGATGGTGAGGAAAAGCATTGCAAATATCAAATAAGGCTCCTGCTGAAGAGTGTATTCTTTGCTTTGAACATAATCATTACCAAAATGGCTACTGAAGCTACTTCTATAATCCTTTGCCAGATAGTCTGAATTGATGGGCTCAATACCTGCAGATGGAAAAACTACAATTTGATAGACAAACTTACATAAAATGGTGATTTTGGCATAATGTCAGAAATTTGATATACCTGTGATCTCTTTATAGAAAAGCACAAGGGACTTAAGATCTCTCGATCCATGATAGTGCACCCTTGATGTCTGGTTCTGTAGAAACAGGGATGGGAAACTGTGAACTCCATTCCTTGAAAGCACACTGAGAATGCAAGATAGCTCAGAGAAATTACAAATAATTTATAAACAAAAAACAATGACAGAATACCACCCAATAGAAAATATACAAAATTATTGCAATGTAGATTACTTTTGACTGAAAGAGCAGCCCCAAATCCTCTGGAAAATCAGAAAGAAATTCAAATTATTCTAGAGCCAGAAAATGAATCATTCCTTACCTAGGCATAACAGCTGACTCCTCAATGGCCACATGATGTATGTTGGGAAATAATGACGATAGAATATCAAACAAGGATCGACACGTCTTCGAAAATGGACACCATGAAGCATGGAACAGCATTGCCATGTACCCACTATTATACCGTAGCAAATCCAAGGTTCTCTCCAGTAAGACGTCATCAAGCTTCAAAAAGCAAATAAGAAAGTGTGTTGACTCAAGTTTTTTCTCTTCATCATGTACCATAAAAGTTTACTAACTGAATAAACAATAAAATGAGGGCAATTGCAAAAACCATTGGAGGAAAAGATGAACAAGACATTTAGAAAGAAAACCTCCTAGAGTGAACAATCAAAGATATACAAGAATTATGATGGTAAGTGGTTCTCTTATGTAACTTCTGTAGAACATGAATACACAAATATAAATGTTACCAAAATGATTATGTTGTTAGGAATATATAACAAATGGGTTTCATACAGCTTGATAGATTAAGAAATTCATGCAGGATTCACCCTAGACTACCTATGACATGATGGAAGCCCTCCTTACATATTGAAGGATAAAGTAGTTGCTTTGAAAAAAGATACAAGAGCATCGAAGGTATAAGAGAAATCTTGCATCACCCAAAAATATTTTCTTTTATGTTTGTTTTGTTTTGAAGATTTTCAAATAAAGTTCCAGCCATCATACTCTTACCACAAGGCACAATTCATGCTGCTAAAACATATTCTTGTTCCAATCACCATTTCAGCAAATGAGAGTTCCAGAGTAATTTTACTATGTGGCACCATAATTTGATCCCAAAGCTTCCAAATTGATATTAGCACTTCAAGAGGTCACATTCCATCATGCCACGTCATTACTAAGGTTTTTCCCTTTGGTTAATGCAATGTGATTCCTCAAATTATTTAAGGAAGACTCCAACTTTACACCAACATTTGAAGACACATCCAAGTGTATTGGTTCTAGGGAGGTTCATGATTAAGACCATATTGAGTTGAAATGCTTACATCTTATCACATTCATCCCAGGTGGTTCCTACATGTTTCATTGTGCATTGAGCACTGTTTCACCTTGTTGGTCAGTGCAAAACATTATATTTTCTTGCACCAACTATAAAAGCACCATTCATTCTACATTGGAAGGGAGCCATTATGTAAGAAGAGAGTCTAATAGTAAATTGAAGAGTGTCATATTGTATATCAGCTCAAAAGAATGTAATTGAGATCACATACTGATTGTCCCCATGAAGGCTAACACCTCATTCTATTGTAAGCCCTTACAACTAACCTGAGGTAATTTGCATCAGATCTGAAAGTCAAAATGCCTTTAGAAAGAGTGAGTAGAGGCCAAGGTGTCAATAAATATTGCTAGATGGATAGAAGAAATGTTTAAATCTGATTGGATGTTGTTAAAGAGGATAAAAGAAAGAGGCCATAACCCTAGATTTGATGAGTGATGAGAAAGAAAATGAAAGAATAAAAATAGTACAAAGAATGCACCAGCTATCGAACCAACTGTGAAAGAGCAAGAAGATACAAATCAAGTAAAGATGTTGAGAGCTATTTTAAAATTGATAATGTTAGTTATTTTGGCAATTTGAATCCAAAAGAATTGATTGATTAGATAAATGATCTAAAAGAATAATTTGAGTATGAGGGAATTTCATTACCTGAAAGGGTTAAATTTGCTAAGACAAAATTGAAAGGTCATGCTGCAATATGGAGAGAGGTACAATTGGAAAGAAACAAGAAAGATAAGAAAAAGATAGAGAAATGGTTGAAAAGTAGATTGGTACAGGATACCTACAAATTATTAGTTAGAACATTGAAAAAATTACAAGATTTGAGGCAGAAATAGAAAAATGTGAGATTAAATTGGAATTATATAGAATGATGATTAGGGTTGGACATGGTGAAGTTGATCAAGAAATGGTGGCAAGATACATAAATAAATTGAGAAGATTTATTCAAGGACAATTGAACATGGTAAGATTGCTAACAATTGAAGATGCATACCAATTTGCATTGAAAACAAAAGAGAACCAGATAGTGGTGTTGTAAAATTATCATTGATGTTTAGATAATCTAATGACAAATGAAATGGCTGATTAGTTGAAGCTGAAAATGATAGAACATCAAAGTCTAGAATTTCAAGGTTACAAAAAAAACATAAGGGTGTTGGTGCGTTAGCAATGTCAAGTTCAAAATAGGGGCATATCATGATGAAGTATTATATGACGTCATTGTTGAACATAGGTTGTCATTGATATCAAAGGTTCTCAATAATGTCATTGTTGCAGTAAGAAGTCTGATGTCAAAGGAGTTCTCTGTGTAAGGTTAAGCTTGTAATAATGGTACTTGAATTATCATTATGTTCCCCTCGTCTTATCATTTTGATTTGCCAAAGATTTGCTGATGGATGTTGTATGTCAGAAGTTCAGTATGATTTGTGTTCGTAATTTTATTGTCAAGACGCAAAATCAAGAAATAAATATTCTGAGTGTTTGTATGACTATTGTATGCTTGCATCTATTCACTATGACAGTGGTGGTCCGGAAGTTTGTACCCGAATGTTTCAGTTCAGTTCTCAGGGCAGAGAGATTTCTCTAGCAATACAATTATGGTCCACATTTCTTTCAAAAATGCAATTTTGCTCTGCAGTTTCAGAGGAGAGTATGTCTACACTAGTTCTATCATATTCCTGAGTTTCCAGAGGATATGTTCAGAATGCAAAAAGATTGAAGTGTGTGATGAGCCCTGCTGGCTCCCAACTCAAACCCTTGTATTTTGTTTATCTATTTGTGTTTTTTTAGTTTTTTAGAGAAGATTTCTAGACAGAAGAGAAGGGGCGTACAGCATATAAATGCTCATAAAACTCAAATCTGAGCTAAAACTTGCAAAATGGAACTGCAGAAGGTATTTAATAACTGAAACAATGAAAATACAATTTACAGACATACCCGAAATGCTCCAGATTATTTAAATAAGAAAATAATTCCAATTGCCAGCCAAGAATGGTGAAACTGACAGAATTGGACGCCAGAGCTACAGATCTGACTTCTCCCCAACAGAAACTGGATACAAACAGATGTGAAGGAGGGATGCCAAGAATGGAACACTGTCTGAAGCAAAAAGGAAGGCATTTTTGCAAGCTACTTCACACGCCTAGCCTCCAGAGTGACACATTTCCCAAGGCAAATGGTACGGCCAAGGAAAGAAGCTGAAGAACAAATGTTGAAAGCTGTAGAATAGATGAAGAAGACGTCTCTGGTGTAGAAACCCTCTTCCTTATTGTGACTGGTAAACAACTCAACAGAAACTCTGATTAAGCTCAATAGAACCTCTGAATGAAGCCCTCACAGATGCACTAATTCAACTGGTCTCTCACAGTCTCAAAAATGCTCAACACTGAAGAAGAACTCACTCTCCAATGGAAGAAATGCTCAAACCCTTGTCTCAAAGAATAGCACAGGAGAAAACCAAAATGGCAAAATCAAATAATCATGAATGAGTTTTATTTGCCAGAAATGCCTTATATCCCCAAAAGGCATGAGTTTCAAGAAAAGCACGACTTGGCTCATAAAAAATACATTTAAAATGTATTTAATTCACTTTTCCATAGTTTGGCAATTAAATAATTGCTTTACCAAGTTGAGCGCACTTTTGTACTTTAAGTGATTTAATTTTAATCACTTTATGAAATATTTAAGTGATATAATATTTATAAAGTCAATTTGACTTTATAATAAAGCGTTAAGTTAAATAATTAACTTAAATCACTTAAATATCCATAACTCTCTCCAAACTCCATATATCTCCGTGTCGTCAGAAGTTGGCGAACACTGAACCATAAATGCCTGTACTGAAACCAATACTGGAGTGAAGAAATGGGCAATGAAAATACCCACTAAAATGGCTACTGACCCTCTAACCAAATCCTGTTAGCCTATGAGAGTCTAAGTAATAGGCTAACCACCATCAAACAAGATCATGCCGAAAAGGGGGACATTACAAAGTGACATAAGGTTCTTTGTGTATGTCTGTCATCCAGTTGGTGTTCAAGGCATGTGTGGTAACGGCTAGTAGCGTGCAGAATTCAAATCTTGTGTGTGGTGTTAAGATAGGACTTGCTTAAGGTTCATGTGCTAGCGCACGATATCATGTTATTTTGGTGGCAACAAAATTTGATTTTGGACCAATGTGTTACACATTTCATGTAATTATAATTTAGGTCCACCTTATGTCGTCCTGGCTATTTGTGGATCCATGGCCGACATAGAAGAGTGTTAATGCAATGTCATGTATATATTTCTCTATTGTGCAGATGTATTGTGTCTGTGTGAATTAGAATTACACCTTTGTGAAAAAAAGTTGGTTGCTGGTGCAAATTGAAGAGAAGTTGGTGAAGAGAAAAGGGAGAGTTGCATCTTAGTGTGTGCGCCTGTATCAAAAGATCGTATGCGGTGACGAAGAGTGTCAGTTGTGACTCTGGCACGTGTATGAGTTACATAGAAGATCCGCAAGCTTTATATTTGTAATCCGGTAGGACTAGTGTTCTACCTATTGTACTGATTCAATTGAGGATTGGTGTCTCCAGTAGGTTGGTGCTTACAAACACAATAAGCGATTGGTGTCTCCAGTAGATTGGTGCCTACTTCAATGTGTAAAATCCACTTGTATATTTCTGTTGTGCGAGGCTGGATTTGGACAGTAGATCCAAGCAACTATTCTCACCGTCATTTTTCCCATCTTAGGTTTCCACGTATATCTGGTGTTCACTTGTGTGCTTTATGCTTTTATGTTTTAATTGCTTATGTGGGGTTTGTTGTGAAGAATCATATATTATGATAACCTTAGCAAAGTTAAGAATTTTGAATTGATTAGATCTATTGATTCACCTCCCACTCCCACCCTTCTCAGTAGATTGTGTGCCCTTCAGTTATGTCGATGGATGTATGCCATTGTTGCTAGGAAGACTATGGTAGTATGATAGGAAAGCTAAACATGATGGTCGAAAAAAGACTTTCATTGTGATGAAAGATGATGAAAACATATTCCAAATCTATTGAAAGAAAGGAATAGTCAAGTATGTGGAATGCCAAATTTTGTTTGGTGGATGGTAGAAAGTTCTTAGATGGCCTGAAGCCTAAATAATTATCTTTTGCTTTGATTCCTAGAGTATGTGGTAATGCAGATGGAGTCGAGATGCAGACAAAAAATTCAAATTGCTGACATAATCTCAAACAATATGTCAAATGGATTACCCCCAGTGAGGAGTATCAGTCTTCATAGGGATTTAATTCAAAGAGAAAGTTTGCTAAATAAAATTGCACACAGAATGGTACAACAAAGAATTAAGAAATAAACAGATAAGTGTGAAAATTGTTGAAGAAAAGTTTGATCAGAAATATTGAGTCAATGTGTGTTAACAATAGTACTAGAATTGAAAATATTGGTGAGTGGAGAATGTATTTAGATTCTAAAACAACAAACAAGATAGTTGGCTTGAGTTTTCCACAGTCCATGAAGTTATGTAAGAGTGCTTTCAAATTCAACTGTGTATATTTTTCTATTGATGTTTCAGATCACACTCAACAATCCATCATTAGGAAGAGGAGAGTTATGGTTTAGATAGTAGACTTAACCTTTAAAAGGAGCTAGGGAGGAGAAGGTGATAAGAGGACCGGAAAACAAAGGACAAGAAAGGAGGAAAAGAGCTAAAGACAGAAGGGGGAGAGATATGAATAAGATAAGAATTAATAGATTCCCATTGCCAAGGATGGACGATTTGATGGACTATTTGAGCAAAGAAAGATTACTTCAACAACATAGATTTGAAGGGTGGTTCTAACTTCTCACCGTTGGAATTAGTGGAGGGGATGAATGGAAGACAACATTCAAAATGAAAAAAGGATTATATGATGGTTGGTTATGCTCATTGGGTTGACTTAACACACCTAACACATTTTGTGAGATTGATGAATACAGTATTAAAGTTACATTTGGGTAAGATTGTGATTGTTTTTATGGATGATGTTTTTTATTTTCAATAAGACTAAAGGAGAACATCTAAAACATATCAAATTAGTATTGTAGAGACTGAGAAAAGGAAGCTGTTGATCAGTATCGAAGAAATGTATTTTTGTGAAGACAATATTTGGTATTATTTGGGATTTGTAATCTAAAGTTCTAAACACTGGTTTGAAGATGGACCCAAAAAAATTCTAAATAATCATTGATTGGCCTAAACTAGAGAATGTTGTAGAGGCAAAATTTTCATGGATTGGCTAGCTATCATTGAAAATTCATTAAAAAGTTCACTGGCATTTCTTTGACAATAACTTAGACTACGTGAGGAGACAAAAGAAAATTCAAGTGTATTACAAGAGCAGACAGAAACTTTAAGTTATTGAAGAAGGTTATACAGCAACCAGTGTTAGCATTGCTAGAGACTTTGATAAAGCATTCCAGGTTGTTCTTGATGCAAGTGGTATTGAAATAGAAGCAATGTTAAGTCAGAAAGGTGGACCAATAACATAC
Organism: Sequoiadendron giganteum; assembly: GCA_007115665.2. NCBI lineage: Eukaryota > Viridiplantae > Streptophyta > Pinopsida > Cupressales > Cupressaceae > Sequoiadendron > Sequoiadendron giganteum. The sequence continues at coordinate 358,754,361 of CM021105.1, read as the reverse complement.
TTCACAAATAGTTGAATGATGAAAGGAAGAGACATTTAGTATATGATTAGGAATTTTATCCCAAAATTCAAACATTGAAGAAGTGGATAATTTTTTTGTTGCCTAAGGAGTTTGTGTTGTATGTAAATCATCAATCATTATGGTATTTAAACCACCAAGGCAAGCTGAACCAAAGACATAAGATGGGTTGAACTTATACAAAGCTATTGTTTTAAATTGAAGCATATGAGTGGAAAGTCAAACAAAGTTGCTAATGCATTAAGTAGGAAATAGAATTTACTAACTGAAATGAGGGCTGAAGTAGTTGGATTTGAAGAGATTAAGCATTCGTATGATTTTGTTGAGGCATGAAAAGCATATAAGGAGCCTGTAAGTATGTATAAAAGTAAGTGACTTGATTATTTGATTTAGAATGACATGTTTGTTGCTCAAGAGAAGCCACTTATGTATTCTTACAAGCTCAATGAGAGAGAATCTAATAAAGAAGCCACATAGAGGTGAATTAGTAGGAAAAATTTGGAGTGAATAAAACAATGGCATTGATAAGTGAATTATTTTTTGCCACAAATGTATAAGAATGTAAAAAGGTATGTTCAAAATTGCATAATTTGTCAAGTTGCAAAAGGTAGCAGTCAAAATGTTGAATTGTATAAATCATTGCCAATTCCAGAGAGACCTTGGGAGGGTATCAGTATGGATTTGCATTGGGTTTTCCTAGAACATAAAAAGGTCATGATTTTTCTTTTATGGTGATTGATAGATTTTCTAAGATCACAATCCTCAATGCATGTAAAAAGACAAATGATGTGGTACATGCAACTATTCCATTTTTCAAGAAGATTGTGATATTGCATAGACTGCAAAAGAAATATAATTTCTGACATATATAAAATTTGTTGGTTACTTTTGGAGAAAATTGTGGAAAAGATTTAAGACAAGGTTGAAGTTCAATTCACCATATCACTCAAAAAAATGGACAAACAAAATTGGTGAATAGAAGTATAGATAACTTGTTGAGATGATTAACAAGAGATTATGACTTTGAAATTTGAGTTTTCTTACAATTATTCAATAAACAGGAGTACGTGAAGAATATCATTTGAAATAATGTATGGCAATAATCCAAGGAACATATTAGAGTTGAGAGACCTCAAAAATGAAGAGAAAGGAAGTGCACAAGCAAAGGAATTAACAGATCATATGAAGACATCACATGAAGTATGAAAACGGTTAGAAAATGACTTCAAAGTATAAGGAGAGGGCTGACACAAAAGGAAACTAAAGAGTACAAAAGTAGGAGATGAGGTGATGGTATACCTAAGGAACGAGAGATTTCAACAAAGCATATACAATGAGTTGAAGATGAAGAAGTTTGGTCCTTGCAAGATCATTAAGAAGTTTTCTTTTAGAAACATATATGAAGTTGAATTACATAAAGGTATGGGTATATCATCAATATTTTACATTTTAGATTTGTATGAGCATCATGAGGAGCAGTTGGAAGAAGACGGGATGGGTATAGAATGGAAGAAACAAATGCCAAAACAACAAATAAAAGAAATTGAGGAGATATTGGACAACAAAATTGGAAGAAGTATGAAGAATATTTGGTGAAATAGAAAGGAAGGTCGATTGAATACTCAACGTGGATATCTATAACTGAGGTGAACTGTTTTGGTTTTCCTTTAACCATCCCAAAGTGAGGGACTCACTTTTCAGTAAACCCAAAGTGTTTAATGCGAGGGCAATCTTACATCAGCCAAAAATATTTTCTCTTATGTATTTTGTTTTGCAAATTTTCAAATAAAGTTCCAATCATTATACTCTTACAGTCTTACCACAGATGCATATTCTTATTCCAATCATCATTTCAAATTTTCAGCACATCAAAGTTCCAAACAATAATCCTATTGTTCAACAACACATTTTGATTCCAAAGCTTCCAAATTGCTATGAAAACTCCATTGGGTCATATTCCATCATGTGACATCATTAAAGAAGACCCAATTGTGCCATAAGGCAAATAATTGAACTTCACATAAACACTTGATAAATACAAGTGTATTGATTCCAAGGAGATTCATGATTAGGACTGCATTAAATTATAATGTGCACATCTTACTGCATTCATCCCAGAAGGGTCCTTCTACACATTTCATTGTGTATTTTGCATTCTACACCTTGTTGGATAAGGCATAACATTCTAGTTGCTTGCACCCACTATAGAAGCACCATTTACTCACTGGAGGGGAACCATCAAGTAAGAAGAGTTTGGTAGCAGATTGAAGAGCATCACATTCTGTATCAACTCAGAAGATTGTAATTAAGTTTGCACACTGATTGTCCCAGTGAACACTGAGGCCTCATTTTGTTGTAAGCCTTTGTGGAAAGATTGTGAACGTAATTCTGACTATAAATCAATAATATCATTGTCCCATTTATTTTTGTGTCAATTTACTCCCACTCTGTACTGTTTGTTGTATTAGCTGTATGGTTGGATAGTCCTTAACTGGACCCTCCATCCATACCTGCATCAGAAAAGAGAACCTTAAGAGGATTCTTCTCAATAGCCATTGAGCCATCAGATTTTATTACTAACTGTAACAAGTGAACAACTACCATTCCTCAATGATAACCCTAACCACATAAAATGCTCTTCAATCAAGCCAGCAGTTTGTAAAGATGGCAATCCAGGCATGGGTATCTGTTCATCCACAGTGCAGTGACACTGACATTTTAATAAATCTCAAATAATGAGCAGATCAGTCTGTTTTTCCAGTTTGCTCTCTCTGGTTGGCACATATTCAGTTTATATTTTTTTTATTGTATCTAACAAAAAGCCATATAAAATCCTGACAAAATATCCAGTCAGTCATTCTTTGCAGTATATGGTAACATCAACTGTATAACATTGCTTGCAAAATAAAACCAAGCAAACAAAATCACACAAAAAAATGTAACCATAGTACTCAAAAGCCACGGGACCAGACAAAGAAATCAAATCAAAACTTGCAAGAAAATGCAATAACAAAATCAAAATGGCAAAAAGGAATCATCACATATTCCATAATGATTCCATTATTTTATCTTTAAAACTTTGTGAACCCCAAGACATCAAACTGACACTTATTGCAGAAAGAGATAAAACAGAGACTTCCCATTCATTGTAAATAATTCAATTATTAGGATATTTATTTAGGTATACATATCTGAAATTAAGCGATCAATCTGAGGTACTCACCACAATGACAATGAAAATTGACACAAAGGTAGTCAATAAGTAAAGACTTCAAGCTGAAACCAACAGCTCTAAAAACCATTTTAAGGATATAAACATGAAATATTTTACAACGGGAGCATGCTTCAAGAAGTGAACAAGAAATTACTCAATTTTAAAACAGGATGGAATTATTAAGAACTAAGTTACCAGTTTGGGTACCGGTACAGATACAGGTACAGCAGTTATACCCAGGTCCGGTCCGGCTTGGGTCCAGCCCACGGACTGTGAGTCCGGCCCTGACGGACATGAAGAGAACCCGGCTTGAACCAGGGGATGTTTCACACCCAGCCATGGAAAAGTGGCATTTTTTTGCAATTTTTTAATACTTGTTTGACTTTTTTGGTTGACTTTTAAACATTAAAAAATGCCTCCAACCTTAATTCATGCCTCCTAAAACATCTAATAGGCAAAAATATACTCATTTATCAATTTGTGAATGAAAAACAAAACTTTTTACCTCCATTGCTGAACTTTTTTTCTTGCTTGCACAAGCAAGAATAGAGTTGAAGATTGATTGTTGAACGTTTGAAGTTGGTTGTTGTGCTATTCCTAAGCACTTGCAAGTGTTCATTTGTTGCCAAGAAGATTCTAGAGGAAGATTTATTCAAAAGAGGTAGGTTTTTTGAAGTTTTTTGGTTTTTTCTTCTACATTTTTTTTTTACAAATGAACTCTTTTGTTTTGTTTTTAAGTTTTTGTTTTGTTTTCATTACACATGTTCAATTTTTTGAAATGAATTAAGTTATTTCAATACTTTGAAATTTTGAATAAATGGAATGTGTTGTGCCTTAGGTATTACAATGGCAACCAGTTCTAGCTCCTCGAACCAATCTCATTTCAAAACAAACCCAAACTCTCCCCTTTGGAAATATGTTGAAATGGTTCAACAACTTCCAGGTGGTGGAGGATATGTTTGGATTTGTAGTCATTGCAAAGTTAAATATTCAAACTCATACAATCGAGTGAAAGGGCACTTGTGCAAGATCCCTGGACTAGGCATCAAATCTTGTCCAGGTGCAAATAAAAAGGGCGTTCTAGACACCCAAGTATTGGCATATATTGAAGAGCAAGAAACAGTAGACCAAGCAATAGGTCGTAAATCAAGTCATCCTTTGATAAAGAAAGGATCTCGAGGGATGAAGCCCCTTACACTGCCCTCTCATTTTCCACCTACAGAGAGCCATCCATTTATGTCCATACCTCAAGAGCAAACCATGCCCTCTACACATAAAAGATCAAAGGGACTATTGGAAACTTCATTTCAGAATGAGGCTAGAGAGATTGCCGATCAAAACATAGAGAGATGTGTCTATACGAATGGATTGGCATTCAACGTTGTTTGCTCACCATATTGGCAAAAAATGGTGAAATCTATTAATGAGGCTCCAAAGGGGTATAAGGGCCCAAGTTTTGGGAAGGTGAGTAGCACCTTATTAGATAAAGAGGTGAAATATGTAAAGGACTCCTTGAAGCCCATAAAGTATTTGTGGATTGAAAAAGAGGGGGGTCACCATCGTTTCTGATGGATGGAAAGATGCAAAAAATCGCCCATTGATCAATGTTATTGCAATGTCCCCTAAAGGGACAATGTTTATGAGAGCAATGGGTTGTGAAGGAGAGGTGAAGGATGGTGCATTTATTGCTAACATTCTTGTCAAACTATTGATGAAGTGGACCCTCGAAATGTTGTGCAATTTGTAACAGACAATGCAAAAAACTGTAGGGTTGTTGGGTTATTGGTTGAGGAGGTATTCACAAATTTTTTGGACACCTTATGTTGTCCACTCCATAGTTGAAAAAACTCGCAGAGTACTTGGCAAGTTGCAAAAAACTTGCGAGTTTTTTTGCTTTGCCGAGTTTTTGAGCCATTTATACGCTAGGAAAATTCGTCGCACAAATGCGAAAAACTCAACGAGTCCTTGTGAAAAACTCAGCCGCTTGGAAAGTTGTCTCCCACGGCCGCTTAAAAGAGGTTTTTATTTCATTTTTTCATTCTCATTGTTGCTCTACTTCACCAAAAACACCCTCCCGACCGTTTTGCAAGTATTTTCAGCGATTTTGATTCGAGGAAACAAGATTTGAAGAGGATTTTCATCAAATTGCAAAGGCAAATTGGATTTTCCTTTTTCTTTTTGAAAATTTTTCTTCATTTTTGCTACATCTAAGTTGAAAAAGATCATGAATGTAGTATAAAAAGGATTTAAATACATATTGATCAAAACAAGATTTAGATTCATCAAAACAAAATTCATCACCATTTTTTACATTTTCTTCTGATTTTTTCTTTTTTTTTTCACATTTTTTTCAAATCCTAGTTTTTTTTTTTATTTGAATCCTTTTTTTTGTTCAAGAAAATGTTTAGAATCTTAGATTAGTTCAAGTTTTTACTAATTTAAAGTAATTTTCTGATTTTTTCATTGTTTTCACATTTTTCAATCCCTATTTTTTTTTAATCCTTTTTTTTTTTAAGAAAATGTTTACAGTCTTGAATTAGTTTAAATTTTTACTAATTTAAAGTAATCTATTTTGATTTAATCTAATTTAAGTTGTTTTGTAATTTCCTATTAAAAAACTAACAAGTTGTACTTTCACTTTGTGTGTGAAGGTTAATTGATAATGGCAAATACAAAAGCTTCTACATCTGATTCAACCTCAAGATTTGCCCCATCCGTGCCGCCAACATCATTTGTAGGCACTCATTCTCCAGGAGCTAGAGATCTTGCTTAGAAATATGCCTATCAAGGACCTGAACTTGACTAAGTTTATTGCATTAAATGCAAATAAGTATTATGTGGAGGCATAAACCACCTCAAATACCATCTTGCAAGCATCACTCATTGTGATGTTAGGCCTTGTCCTAACACCACTAAAGAAATAAAAAGACAAATGAATGCCATACTTGCAGCCATAGAAGAAAATTAATTACAAAAGGAGAGGGCAAAAGCAGCCATGCAAGCATCCATAGCTTCTTCTCAAGGTGCTCCAGTCAACCTTGAGTCAGATAATGATGCACTTCAGGGCATAGAGGGCTCTCTTCATGGTCCACGTATCTGAAGCAACCCACCACCACCGCGAGCCCTTCATCTACTTCTAGTAGAGCACCAGGATCAACACCTACACGCACGGTACATGATTTTTTTGTGCTTAGAAACACACCTGGAACACAACCTTCCTTGGAGGCAACTAGGTGGAATAGGGAGGTGCATGAGTAGGCAAACATTGCTTGTGCAGATTTTTGGTATTTATGTTAGTTTTTATGATCAGATATAATCTCAGAATTTAATTCAAAAAATCAGACACTAAGACACAGCAAATACCCTAGGAAAACCCTCCAACCTGAGGGAGAAAAAACCCAACAAATATATCTCTTATATATTGAATTAATAAGAGCAGCAATCTGCTTACAACTCAGGCACAACACAATGCCGATTTTGATACAACGAATAATCGCACCTCTCCTAGATGCAGATACAAATGAATATGTTTCTACTTGAAATCGATCTGTTGTTACAAATTGATGATCTACTGCTCAGATACGAACTCCTTCTATAAATGTGAATTATGATGAATGAACTTGATGATCAAATGAGTGATCATCACTCATATAAATATATGCTAGAGAGAAAGATCACGTCTATTCATAGCATGATGTCGGCCTCCAGAGAAAAGTCGTGTCTCTTCAAGTGTAGCGCGAATAAGAACAAGTCGGCCATATTTAATTATTAACAATAACTAAATACTATATTTTATTTTATTATTTAAGAGAGGCGTTTCTTCATTTAATATTGATCACAATAATTTCATAGCCGATAAGGCTACATGAAATTTGATTCTTCAGGTTGCGGCTGGAAGTGACGTCTTGACACTATAACAACAACACTCCCTCTCAGCTAGGGAGGAATACTTCCAGCTATGCAAGTCATATCACCTCATCGTGATGTCAACCACAATGGCTACTCCCATATGTGGACAAGAAACATATCACCTCATCGTGATATCAACCTTCATAGCTACTCCCATGAATGGTAAGTGTGTACAAGTGCCCATCACTCATCGTGATGTTGTCATCTCATCATGACGTTCACCATAGCTACTCCTAGAGGGTGAATAAACACAAGTACAAGAAAATCATCACGGACTCTCTCACGTGATGTTGCCATGGAGTCACACACATGACATCCACCTTGGCTACTCCCACAGGGTGGAAACAAGGGCTTGCACCTCAAATCTCTCTTACAGAGAGAAATGCATTAAAGCAAATCATAGAAGATTATTGAAGCTGAGTCTCCCTCTCAACTAGGGCTTCATTCTCCACAATACCAAGCTTGTCTCAGAAGTACACAAAACTTTACTTTGGAGAGAGGCTTGGTGAGAATGTCTATCGTCTTCTCATCAATGCTAATGTATCTCAACTGGATTGCTTTCCTCAATACCATATCTCTAATCTAGTGGTATTTGATCTCAACATGTTTGGTTTTGTCATGGAACACTGGATTGACAAAAAGCTTCACACAGCTTTGATTATCACAATGAATGATAGTAGGCTCCAATGATTGTCCAAACAATCCTGCAAGGAGCTTCTGAAGCCACACTGCTTCTCGAGCTGCCCCACACATGCTGCAATATACTCTGCCTCTGCGGTACTCAGTGCCACTAAAGACTGTTTCCTACTACACCAAGAGATTATCGCAAACCCCAAACTAAAACAACATCCAGAGGTGCTCTTTCGATAAGCAACACAACCTGCCCAATCAGAATCTGTATAACCATGCAGCTTCAAGTCCACACTAGAAGAATATCTCAAGCCATATCCAACTATGCCACACAAGTATCTCAGGATATACTTCGTTGCAACTAGATGTATTTGCCTTGGTTCACACATGAACTGACTAAGTGCACTCACTGCATAGCAAATATTTGATCCAGTATTGACTAGATACATCAACGATCCAATCAACTGCCTATACATGGTAGGATCCACCAGATCTGAACTAGCTGCAGCCTCCTTTAACTTCTAAAAATTTGTTTCCATAGATGTAGACATGGATTTACAATCCATCATACCAAATCTCTTCAAGATGTCTATTGTATACTTCCCTTGACTTAGAATGATCTCATCAAGCCTCTGCCATACTTCTAAACCAAGGAAGTAATGCATGTACTTAAGATCCTTCATTTCAAATTTAGAAGCCAACTCCTTCTTGCATTTGATAATGAGGTGTTCTTCTCCAGTAAGAAATAGATCATCAACATAGAGAACCAAGATCAAGGCCTCACCATTAATTACCTTGAAATATAGATTAGAATCAGCATCATTCTTGGAGAAACCCAAACTTAGTACGTAACGATCAATCCTCTCATACCAAGCATGAGGAGCCTGCTTAAGGCCATACAATGCCTTCTTCAATCTACAAACATGAGACTCTTTCCCATGAACCTCAAATCCATCGGGTTGCTCAATGTATACCTCTTCTTTAATTACACCATTTAGAAATGTTGTCTTCACGTCCATCTGGTGTAATTTCCATTCTTTAGCTGCTGCAATGGCAATGATAGTTTTGATGGAGGTATAACGAGCAACTGGAGCAAAGGTTTCCTCATAGTCTATTCCCTCTTTCTAAGAGAATCCCCTAGCTAGAATCTAGCCTTGTACTTTTCAATGCTTCCATCAGCCGCATGCTTGATCTTGAAAAGCCACTTAGAAGATACAACAGATTTGCCTTCAAGTCTAGGTACAATGTCCCAAACATCGTTCTTGAGGATAGATTGATATTCTTCAGCCATAGCATCTTTCCATACTTGCTGACTTATAGCTTCCTCAACACTGGAAGGCTCAGACTCAATCATTTGACTCATTAATGCAACATAGTTTGAAAACTTTTGAGGTCTTTTGCTTTCTCTGAATGTTCCTCTAGGGGCTGCAAACTTCTCTGCCTCTTGCATTGTTTTCCTAGCCCATAGAGGTCTCTTCCGACCAATAACAATGTCTGTAGGCCCATCAGTAGGTTCCAAAGGCTCAACTGGATCATCTTCTTCTTTAGAATCAATAACCTCCCTTTGAATCTCAGGATGGTCAACTTCCATATCCTGAGGAGACTCTTTGGTCTTCATAGTCTATCTCTGTGTGAGAGCCTTTAGATCTCCTAAATGCAACATCTTCTTCAAATATAACATCTCTGTTGATCTCAATTAGTTTCTAGCTTGGAATGTAAATCTTGTAGGCTTTTGAAGACTAACTGTAGCCCACAAATATTCCCTTCTTGTCAGATGGTTCCAACTTTGTCCTTTTGTCTTTAGGGACATGAACATACACAGGACAACCAAATATTCTCAAATCGCTGACTTCAGGCTTCACACCCGTGAAAGCTTCTTCAAGAGTCATGTTCTCCAAGATACGATGAGGGCTTCGATTTAGAACATACACAGCTATCCTAGAAGCTTCGGCCCAAAGGAAGATTTGCAGATCCTGATCATGAATCATGGCCTTAGCTGCTTCTACAATAGATATGTTCTTCCTTTCTGCTACACCATTTTGTTGAGAATTGTAGGGAGCACAAAACTCCCTCTTAATTCCTGCTTCAACACAAAAGTTACGAAAGCTTCCAGAGATGTATTCTCCTCCGTTGTCAATTTTCAAAACTTTGATCCTCTTCCCGGACAAGTTCTCTACTTGAGCTTTAAACTCCTTGAATCTCTCAAGTACTTCCTCAAATTATTTAGTCTTTAAGAAATAAATCCAAGTCTTTCTAGAGTAGTCATCAATGAAAATTACATAATACAAGAAACCACTCAAAGAAGTAACAGACATTGGCCCACACAAATCAGAATGAACAAGATCTAGAATGCATTTAGATCTACTTTCACTACTATGAAAGGGTCTTTTAGTATTCCTACCCAATGCGCATCCTCGGCAAGTACCTTCATGTTCTTGGCTAAGTTTAGGAATGTCGGTGACCATCTTCTCCATGGTTGGCAGTGCTCTGAAGTGAATGCGAGCAAGTCTTCTATGCCAAATTTCACATGAACTTGATGTATCATGCAACAACGCTTGTAGTGGACGAGTGGAAAATTTGTAGAGACATTCTTGCCAAACACCAATCACACTGGCTGACTTGATGTTAGAGTTCTTTGGCCATGCAAGAACTTTTCCTTCAGAGAATGCTACTTGATATCCCTTATCTTCTAAGGCTGAAATAGAGACAAGGTTCCTCTTGATGCCTGGTACAAATAGTACATCACTTAACTGCAAGGAGATGTCGGAATCTAAGTGGATAGTGGAGGTCCCAACGCCTTTCACAAAATAACATGTATCATCTCCAATTATGACTTGAACATTTGAATCTCTCATCACCAAATCTGAAAGATGTTCTCTGAATCCAGTGATGTGACGGGAGGCACCACTATCAATCAACCAAGTGTTGTTATTTGTTGGAACATTGCTTGATAATGCAGAATAGAATAGAAATTCCCTTGAATCCTTTTGAGGAGAGATCTCATCCACATCCGCAAATGAAGCATGTTGTTTTGGTCTAGTAGGGCAATCCTTTGCATAGTGACCAAACTTGTCACATCTGAAGCACTGTAGGTGGGAGAGATCCTTTTTTTTCTTAAATGGAGGAGCACCATCAGATCTTCTATCTTTATTCCTCTTGAAGTAGCCTTTCTTTCCTTCTCTTCCTTTCTTCTTCAAAGATTGAGAGGTAAGAACATGAATCTCCTCATTGGCAGAACTTTGACCAATGCCTCTTGCAACCAACCTTGATTCTTCTTGAATGCAATATGCCCTCAAGCGATCAAACCTAGGTAGCTTTGATCTTGCGCTAATACCTTGGATATATGGTTCCCAAGATTTAGGTAGACCATTAAGGGCGAACAACGCCAAATCCTTATCATCAACCATATGCCCGATGGTAGAGAGTTAATCTCTCAATTTAGTGATCTTCATGAAGTAGGACATGACAGAATCTCCTTTTGCCATCTTGACATGATGAAGTTGTTGCTTCAATGCAAGTGCTCTGCTTGTGTTATTGAACTCATACATTTCCTCCAAGGTTTTGAACATTTCTCTTGTTGTCTTCAACTTGGAGACAATTTGCACAATGTGATCTTTCACAGAATCAACCAACATCTTTTTCGCCTTAGTGCCATTTCTTTTCCATTGAGGCTTCTCATTCTCTTCGGTTGGTTCGGGAACTTCGCCCTCCACGAACTCAGCTAACTCAATTTCCTCCAAGGCGAGCATCACTCTAAACTTCTAGGAGGCGAAGTTTGATGCATCCTCAAGTTTATCTTCGATCTTGAGCCCGTTCACCATCTTGATAAAAGGATAGATGCAATAAAAGATGAGAACAATAATGGATGAATGCGCTGATTATATAAGTCTGATCAGATCTTTCCTTAGACCCGCTCTAATACCATGTTAGTTTTTATGATCAGATATAATCTCATAATTTAATTCAAAAAATCAGACACTAAGACGCAACAAATACCTTGGGAAAACCCTCCAACCTGAGGGAGAAAAAACCCAGCAAATATATCTCTTATATATTGAATTAATAAGAGAAGCAATCTGCTTACAACTCAGGCATAACACAATGCCGATTTTGATACAATGAATAATCGCACCTCTCCTAGATGCAAATACAAATGAATATGTTTCTACTTGAAATCGATCTGCTGTTACAAATTGATGATCTGCTGCTCAGGTACGAACTCCTCCTATAAATGTGAATTATGATGAATGAACTTGATGATCAAATGAGTGATCATCACTCATATAAATATATGCTAGAGAGAAAGATCGCGTCTATTCATAGCATGATGTCGGCTTCTAGAGAAAAGTCGTGTCTCTTCAAGTGTGGTGCGAATAAGAATAAGTCGGCCATATTTAATTATTAACAATAATTAAATATTATATTTTATTTTATTATTTAAGAGAGGCGTTTCTTCATTTAATATCGATCACAATAATTTCATAGCCGATAAGGCTACATGAAATTTGATTCTTCAGGTTGTGGCTAGAAGTGACGTCCTAACGCTGTAACAACAACAATTTCAACATCCCTTTCAATGTGGCAAGTTCTCCTTATTGGCACAATTTGGTTACTGCATTGACAGTTGCAAGAAAAGGCTAGAAGTTGCCTTCTTGCACAGACTCGAGTTGGATGTTAGTTAATTTAATTTTTTTGATAAATTTAAGTTTTTTAATTTATAGCAATTTATGATGAATTTAAACTATTTTTTTGTTTGCAAATTAAAATTGTGTACTTAATTTCACTTTGTACTTGTAGGTTGCTTAATAATGCAAGTGAAAGGGCAAGGGCATCGGTAGAAGAACAAAGAGAAGAATGGAAAAAATATGGCTGCACTATACTTTCCGATGGGTGGACTGATGGTAAAAACTGCATCATTAATTTTTTGGTAGCTTGCAAAAATGAAGTGATGTTTTTGACATCAATGGATGCCTCCAACATAGTGAAAAATGCAGAAAATTTGGCTCAAATGTTGGAGCAAGTTTGCATGGAAGTTGGAATTGAAAATGTTGTGCAATAATTACTGACAATGCAGCAGCATATATGGCAGTTGGTAGAATCCTCCAAGATAGACACGGCACATTTTTTTGATCACCTTGTGCAACACATGTCCTTGACATTCTTTTAGAGGACATAGGCAAACTTGATTGGGTCACACCGATTGTAGAGGATGCAAGAAGGATCACTAAATTTATCTACAAACACCCTTGGGTTCTTTATTTGACGAGGGATCACACCCAAGGGAAAGAGTTGGTGAGGTCCGAAGTGACAAAGTTTGCAACGATTTTCTTAGCGTTGCAAAGCATTCTTGGTTCATTGACGACTTTGAAACAAATGTTTGTGAGTTAAGCATGGCTAGACTCAACTTATTGAAGGAGAGAGGGTTGCACGCAGTCTTCGACAACCTATTTGCACAAAGAGCTACAAAGATTGTGAAGGTAACTTAAAAACTTCAAATTGAATATATTTTTTTTAATGTCTTTCATTTTAAATTTGTAACTTTCATCTTTTTGCATTTTCCATTGGTTAGAGTTTGCCGCTTGGAAGATGGAGATAAAACCCCAATGGGGTATCTTTATGAGGCCATAGATAGGGCCAACAAGGCTATAATAAATTATTATAAGGGGGACAGCCTCAAATTTGATCCTATATGGGAGATTATTGATAGGAGGTGAAACCATCAACTCCACCAACCCATCCATGCAACAAGGTACTTCTTGAACCCTCGTTTCTTCCATTCAAGCACCTACTCAAATCCTATTGGAGAGGTTATGGAGGGCCTCACTACTTGCATTCAAAGGATGACACCCCAGGCTGAGGTCGCAGACCTCATTGTTGATAAATTGCAAATTACAGGGAAAGAAGGGGTAGGCTCTTTTCTTCAGACCTGGCTAAGCGAGCAATAAACAATTAGTCACTAGGTATAAAATTTCAAATTTACAAGTTACAACTATTGATAATTTGATAATTTGATAAAAATATGTTTTGAACTTTTGACTTTCCTTTCTAAGTTTCTAACTCTTCAATATTTTTTTTGTAGAAGTTTGGTGGACAAATTGGGGTGGAAATACCCCAAATCTCCAAATATTTGCCCTCTGTGTCTTATGCCAGCCTTGTATTGTGTCCAACTATGAGCGCAATTGGAGCTTGTTTGAGGCCATCCACACAAAGAAGAGGAACAAACTAGCTCAGAAACGCCTCAATGACCTTGTCTATCTCCAATATAATCTTTAGCTGCGCACAAGAAAGGTAGAGGAAATATCAGGTGATCCAATTGATTTGGATGAGTAGCCTCCATTGTTTTTCAAGGATGATACATATGATTTAGAGAGACAAGCAATGGAGGAGGGGGGTGGATTTGGATTCTCATTGGATGATATAGAAGATGAGCCTGAGGAGGAGTCATTGCCAATGCCACCAACATCTATATCTAGGATGGAGGTTGAGGAGCCACAGCAGAGTCCTACGACTAGACCCACTCCCCTAGTGAAAACCAGACATGGGAAGAGGAAGATGTAAATCTCTAAAAACTAAATATATTAATGTAGTATGTACTTTCAATTTTACAAAAACAATTTGCTATTTTCATTTTGTTTCAACCTATCAGTATCAGCACATTCCACATGAGGATGCCATTTTGTATCCAATTTGCTTTCAAATCAAATAAATACTAGACTCAACTTGTTTCTTTTATGTACTCATCTATTGACTCATTGGATGCATCTTGACATTGAATTTTGCAAAGAAATACATTTTTAATAAAATTTAAGCAATTTTTTAAGTTGTCAAGCTTTTTGTTGAGTTTTTGCTGAGTTTTTTGCTAAGTTTTTCCGAGTTTTTCAATTTGGTGAGTTTTTCAACTATGGTCCACTCCCTCAACCTAATGCTACAAAAAATTGGAAACAAAATTGAGGGGATCAAACAGGTGTATGTTGAGGCTGAAGACATCCAAATGTTCGTCACCAACCACCATATGTCACAAGGCATATTAGAACCTTCTCGAAATTGGAGTTGTTGAGGGTAAGTTAAATAATAAATATGTTTCACTTTAGTAATATTTTTAATTTTTGTAAACTTAAATTTTACTTTATTTTGATTTTCAAACAGGTTGTTGAGACTCGTTTTGCCTCCAACACAATTGTGTTGAGACAACTTGTGAAGGTTCGTGAGGTACTCTCTAATATGGTCATGTAATGTCCCCATTTTAGCCATACGTTTTTCTATGACTGATAGCCTATTTTCGGAGAACCGTAGGCTAGTCAGAAGTGCAAATTAGGGTTTCTTATTTTATAGAAGGTTTCAATTGAGTTTTTCAAGGTTTGCATGTGAGTTTTTGATGCATGTCTGGTGGAGCTTTTTGGGTTTTTGGAGAGCTTCAAGATAAGGTAACATGCATGATAAGAAAATGACATGCATTTATGGCAGATACTTTGCATGCAAGAAAGGTTTCTGGGTTTTTCTGGGTTTTCAAAGAGCTACAGAATGATGTAACATGCATCTCCATCTGACAACCTTTCTAGGCACTTACTATTTTTAGTAAGTCATGATGGCTGCCTAGTTTGTGCTCAAAATGAATTTGGAGACACTTACTATTTATAGCAGTTTGCTATTTTTAGTAAGTTCTATTTATGGTAATGTCATCCTAGCAATAGTTCAGTCATCTCTGATAATCTTTCTATTTCTGGCAGTGCTCGAGTTGGCAACAGTTCAGTTTGTTTTTCTATTTCTAGCAAGGCAGTTGAGTATTGTTGGTTTTAGCTTTTTGAGGTGTTTTTTGGAGAAAATGAATTATTTAAGTCATTAATGTTCTATTTTCATATTGTTCCCCTTGGCCTAGTGTTAATGACTTAATGTTGTTTTCAAAGGTGGCTCTTGAGGGTTGACGCCTCATTATGAGGTAATTAAATGTTTTATAAAGTTTATAATGTCCCCTTGCTTTGGACGCCTAGGAGAAGGTGAATAAAGTTTATTTTAAAATTCAAATATTTCGAATTGTGCCTTGGGCGTCCCTTTTGGAGGGAAAAGAAAGAATGTGAACAGTCACCTCAAAACTTCTATTTCAGAAGGCATCTGCTCCAACATTTGGTGTTCATTGTTGTTGATTATATTGAAATACTGCTGAAATGAATTCAAAGCTCTCGCTTCGAGGAAAGCATACCTCCTAACTCCATCCATTCTGTTTCGTACTTGCAAGACAGTACCTAACTGGATTCTGAAGATTGTGCTTCATCCAAGAGTGCAGATTGAGTTTATTTTGATTTCCAAATTCAAATTGCTATTGTATAATCTGATTTTGAGGTTGTTGGTTTTTGTATGGCTGTAACTCATTTTCATTCACAGCTCTTTGTGTGAATTTTATTTGGTTCTAGGTATTCAAGCAATCATATTTCCTACCTCGGGCACCCCCTTTCACCAAGTTTCAGATTTTATTATGAATTCTCCATTTTTCTAGAGCAGGTAGCCCTTGACAGGAGGGTTTTATCATTTCCAAATTTGCATTGGGAAGCGTGTACAAATAATTCATTGCCATTTGGAGGAGTTTTTTGGCTTGTACTTGGTCGCCTAGCTTTTAGCTCTCATTTGCTTTTAGTTTCACATCAAACGGAGAACTTTGGAGCAAGTTATGAGCATTTTGGTGAATTCTTACCTTGCTGGTTTGATTTCTATGTTTTACTGTTTCTAATCAGACTTGAATTAATTCTGATTTTCTGTTTATATGAGGCTAAAATCTGATTGTATACATTGTGTAGTTAAGGATAGTATCCTTAATTCATTGGTTATGTTTAGCCTTCATTCTAATATGTTTTGTAGCTGAAAAACTCATTTATTGTAAGGCTGGTTAATAATAACAATCATTCTATTTGCTGCAATTTATTTTTGTATTAAGCTCTCACTGGATAAGTGGTTGAAGCATTTAATTTCCAGCACTTTAAGTTTAATAAATTCCCCCCACTGAACAAGTGGTAGTTAGGATTCATGGTTGGTTTGCCGCCTCATAATTTGTAATAATCACTCCCGCTGAATAAATGGTAGAGCTTACATGGTCGGTTATCCGCCTACTTTGTATTTACTTCATTCATGGTCGGCTAACCACCTTCAACATTGTCATATCTTTTCCAGTTGCTAACGATCCCTGACACCATATGCTATCACATCGCCCACATTGGGATCTTGGTGAACATTCTTGGTGAAGGGTTATTTTCCAAGCTGGTTATCTTTGGAGCTAACGCTAATTCAATGGTGTTTGTGTTGATATTGTTTTGATAAATCTCAAAAACATTAAGGGGGAATATTGTAGTGGTATCAGAGCCAAGATCCTACCATCCTATGAAAAAACAGAGCTCAGTTGTCAGACGAGTGACAGAGAAATTAGATTCTACACTAGAGGTCAGAGCTAAGTTTAGTTTCGACTTCTAGAAGTTCATAAAAATGATACATTTTCTGAAGTTTAGAAACTATGAGAAGTCAGATTTGATTATGGCTTCTAAAGAAGAAAGAAGATTGGTAAGGTCACTTTCCGTTGTAGGAACAAGGCTCAATGAAGAATGTCAAACAAGAGGTGAAGAAGTGAGTATATTGTCTAAGTTGGAACATTGTTTGAGCCAAGTCCAGCAGTCACCTACTGAAATGATGAAGAAGGCATTATCACCTGCAATGACCTCTTTGATTCATCCCTATAGGCTAAGGCATCCAAATGAAGATATAAGTTTGTTGGTTACTCCATGCTTTAGTGAAGTTATGAGAATTCTAGCACCTTTGATACCTTATGATGATGAAACTATGAAGAAGATTTTTCATATGATTGTAGAAAGTTTCCAAGATCTTGATGAAACTAGTAGCAGTCAATTTCTCAGAAGAGCTGCTATCTTAAAGACATTTTCAGATCTCAGGACATGTATTTTGTTAATAGACTTGGAAATGCAAATTCAGATTTATCACTTGCTCTACTACCTCTTCATATCCACTTGGAGTGAACAAAAAGAGAATGTTATTGCAGCTGTAAAGAATATTCTTATTCTCACTATTAAAGTGGTTGGTGAAATTCCACCAAACGTCCAATCTCTCCTTTTGGATGCATATGAACGTGAAGAAAAGATTTCTCCTATTGTTGATATGTTGATCAATGAATTGTTTATAAATGTGGAAAAAAATTGAAGCCCTTTTGGATGAAGATAATCAAAATAATGAAGAGAATTCTTTCGCTGAAGAAAAGAATGAAATTTGGCATCCCGAAGATTTCGTAGCAAAATCTTAGGAAGAATCTACGAATATACATTTGACCATGCAATCAACACGAAAGTGCAAAGAAGCAACCATAGCTTCAGAGGTGCATGAAAAGTTCACACTTTCCACTAAAGAATGTAGTGAGACAACATCAGTTTTATAAGCACATGATGAATTCAAGCATTCTTTAGAAGAATGTAATGTGGTAACAAAAGTTTTGGAGACTCGTGATGAAGGTTATTCGCTGAACCTACAGAGACAGTTAATATGTCTACAGTTGAAGATACTCTATCAACTAATGAATTCCTTCTACATTTCCGTAATTCAGGAGGATTCTGGTTAGAGCAGCAAGTAAAAGCTGAGAAGGTAGAAGTGGAAAATTCATCTATCACAAATGCTGAAACATGCATTGAGGAAGACACTGAGGGAGTTGTTTCTAGTAGTCACAAGTCTAAATTTTTTTTGCTCGAGGCCAATCAAAATCAAAGAGCTAATGACCTTGAAAGTACCATTGATGAAATGAGTAGTGTTCTACAGATGCGTGACAGTCTGAGGAGTACAGCTGAAATGATTTATGATTTCTTTTTCTCCCCTTGCAGCACTTCATCAAATCAACAAGGTTGTGAATGGTGCAATCAAAATTCATTGACTGTTGAAAAAGAGATTCAACTTTTATCCAAATTGGATGATATTCGTCAGTGTGCGGAAAATCTGATCTACAGAGTACCAAGGAATCAAGATGAATGCCATATGCCTCTTGCTGATTTGAAGTTAATTAGAGAAGCTGTAGAAGAAATCAAAACAAACTTTTTGCAAATAATTGGTGACAAAGATAGGATTGCCAAAATTGTGAATGAGGCATTGGAATGGAACAAGCAATCAAAAACTAAATTGATTGAAGTTGAAAAGGCCTTAAGAGAAGCTGAAGATCAAATCATTGCTGCTCACTATTTCAATGAACAAGAAGACAAGAAGAGAGCTAAAGAAATTCAAGAAGTCCTTGATGAGCTTGATCTCATACAAAAGACTTTTGACTTGAATTGTTGTCCTGAAAGAATGGGAAATTCAAATTTGCATCAGCATGTCTTTCAGGCTTATGATAATCCTTTATTTGAGGTCAGTGCTAATGAGTTTCATGAAAATCATTTTTTTGAGATTAATGAGGAAATCTCTGTAGACACTAATGTTGAAGGGAGGAATTTTAGCACTTCTTCCAGCAGTGGAATAACGATATATGAGTTGCATAATGATGTAATTACTGTTGTTACTAGTCCATCCACTCTTCAGGAGATGGAAAATCAAGAATCAAGGAGGAATGAAATCATTATTCTTGACTAGCAACAAAGAACTGATTGGCATTCTGATGAAGAGTTTATTCATTATCTAATGCGAATGCTTGTTAGATTTCTATCGGACTTTATGCTTGCACCATCTTCCTTAAGAATAACTGATTTCAGAATTGAGTTTAATGATAGATTCATTGAATCTTTCTGGCAATTCATGACTCATGATTTTGGATTCAGTTCTTTCAATGAATTCGGATTTGTTGAATACTTCATAGAGTTTCAAGAGGTAATGTTTCAGATGGAACGTATAGATCAGAGAATTCAAGTTAGAGTTGTTCTCCGTCTACGGAATGGGTCATCTTTAATCATGATTTGGAATCCTGGTATCAATCAGCATTTGATGATAATCATTATATGTGAAAAGAAGGTGTGTTGAAGTGACAAGTGTCAAATTTTCAGTTCTATGGGTTTTGTTACCTTCTTTATCAGCCATTTGATGATTATTTTTTATCATCAATTGGTGGTTCAAAGAGGAAATTGGAGCAAAGAATGGTTCTCTGCTGTGATGGAGCTTTTAGAGTGGGTGTTTCCAGTTTTGTTTTTTAGCAGATTGGTCAAAATGAATGTGGATTTTCAGTATTGCAGCAGTTATTCATTTCCTTGCATGTTGATTTCTCTTGAATCTGATGTTGAGTCATTCATTTTTGACTTGGTGAGCAGCTGGTACACTCATATTTTCACTACACAATCTCTTTCCAGAGATGATTTTTGGCCTCAAATGGGGGAAATGATGTTTCAAAGTGATCCGAATCAGTATTGGATGGTGTTCAAGGTCTTTTCCAGTGGCTATTTTTTTGTACATTCTCTTGCACAAATGTTTGGGGCAGCAAACATTTGCTTGTTTTGGTTCGTCATTTTGAGACTCTTGCAGGGAGATTCGTGAAAATTGCCAGGTGTCTTCTTGTTTATGTCTATATTTTACAGAGAAGGCATTGTGCATCCTTGAAGAGTTTTAAGGATGAGACTGATGAGTTTTTGCAAAGAGTTGCTTCCTTCTTTGCAAATAGTTTTGATGGAGTCATTTTTGTTGTTGAGACTCTATTTGATGCTTTGAGGAGTTATGCTAATGAGAATATTTTTGAGTTGATTAGATTTTATTTTTTTGTTCTTAGAATGGTGATGGTCATTGACATTGCAGATGTTAATTCCTTAGAGTTTATTGGGCATGAGATGCTGCTAGATTTTGATTCCAATCCTTCCATGTTTCTCAATTTGAATTTCAGGCTTGTTAACTCTTTGAGGTTGTAGGGAAGGTTAGTGCAGTTCTGGTACAATGGCTTCATTTGTATGATCAGAGTGGTGCAGCATCAGCATGGTGAGTCTTTTCAGAGATGGACATGGGACCCTGGGATCCTATATGTTTTGGTGGGATCAATTTGGAGTGTAATGGCATTGCTTGAGGACAAGCAATTTTGGGAAGGGCGAACTGTAATGTCCCCATTTTAGCCATACGCTCTCTTGTGACTGATAGCCTATTTCCGGAGGCCCGTAGGCTAGTCAGAAGTGCAAATTAAGGTTTCCTATTTTATAGGAGGTTTCAATTGAGCTTTTGAAGGTTTGCATGTGAGTTTTTGATGCATGTCTGGTGGAGCTTTCTGGGTTTTTGGAGAGCTTCAGAATGAGGTAACATACATGATAAGAAAATGACATGCATTTCTAGTAGATACTTCACATGCGAAAAAGGTTTATGGGGTTTTCAAGGTTTTCAGAGAGCTTCAGAATGGTGTAACATGCATCTCCATTTGACAACTTTTCCAAGCACTTACTATTTTTAGTAAATCATGACGGCTACCTGGTTTGTGCTCAAAATGAGTTTGGAGACACTTACTATTTATAGCAGTTTGCTATTTTTAGTAAGTTCTATTTATGGCAATGTCATGCTTGCAGCAATTCAGTCATCTTTCTATTTCTGGCAGTGCTCGGGTTGGCAACAATTCAATTTGATTTTCTATTTCTAACAAGGCAGTTGAGTATTGTCGGTTTTAGCTTTTTGAGGTGCTTTTTGGAGAAAATGAATTATTTAAGTCATTAATGTTCTATTTTCATATTGTTCCCCTTGGCCTAGTGTTAATGACTTAATGTTGTTTTCAAAGGTGGCTCTTGAGGGTGGACACCTCATTATGAGGTGATTAAATATTTTATAAAGTTTATAATGTCCCCTTGCTTTGGACGCCTAAGAGAAGGTGAATAAAGTTTATTTTAAAATTCAAATATTTCCAATTGTGCCTTGGGCATCCCTTTTGGAGGGAAAAGAAAGAATGCGAACGGTCACCTCAAAACTTCTATTTAAGAAGGCTTTTGCTCCAACATTTGGTGTTCATTGTTGTTGATTATATCGAAATGCTACTGAAATGAATTCAGAGCTCTTGCTTCGAAGAAAGCATACCTCCTAGCTCCATCCATTCAATTTCGTACTTGCAAGACAGTACCTAACTAGATTCTGAAGATTGTGCTTCATCCAGGAGTGCAGATTGAGTTTATTTTGATTTCCAAATTCAGATTGCTGTTGTATAATCTGATTTTGAGGTTGTTGGTTTTTGTATGGCTATAACTCATTTTCATTCACAGCTCTTTGTGTGAATTTTATTTGGTTCTAGGTATTCAAGCAATCATCTTTCCTACCTTGGGTGCCCCCTTTCACCAAGTTTCAGATTTTATTATGAAGTCTCCATTTTTCTAGAGCAGGTCGCCCTTGACAAGAGGGTTTTATCATTTCTAGATCTGCATTGGGAAGCGTGTACAAATAATTCATTGCCATTCAGAGGATTTTTTGGCTTGTAATTGGTCGCCTAGCTTCTAGCTCTCATTTGCTTTCAGTTTCACATCAAACGGAGAAGTTTGGAGCAAGTTATGAGCATTTTGGTGAATTCTTACCTTGCCGGTCTGATTTCTGTGTTTTATTGTTTCTAATTAGACTTGAATTAATTCTGATTTTCTGTTTATATGAGGCTAAAATCTGATTGTATACATTGTATAAGTTAAGGATAGTATCATTAATTCATTGGTTATGTTTAGCCTTCATTCTAATATATTTTGCAGTTGAAAAACTCATTTATTGTAAGGCTGATTAGTAGTACTAATAGTCATTCTATTTGTTGCAATTTATTTCTGTATTAAGCTCCCACTGGATAAGTGGTTGAAGCAATTAATTTCCAGCACTTTAAGTTTAATAAATTCCCCCCACTGAACAAGTGGTGATGAGAATTCATGGTTGGCTTGCCGCCTCATAATTTGTAATAATCGCTCCCGTTGAATAAGTGGTAGAGCTTACATGGTCGATTATCCGCCTACTTTGTATTTACTTCATTCATGGTTGACTAGCCGCCTTCAGCATTGTAATATCTTTTCGTTGTTAACAATCCCCAACACCATATGCTATCACCTCGCCCACATTGGAGTCTTGGTGAACATTCTTGGTGAAAGGTCACTTTCCAAGCTGGTTATCTTTGGAGCTAATGCTAATTCAATGGTGCTTGTGGTGATATTGTTCCGATAAATTTCAAAAAAAATAAGGGGGAATATTTCAGGTCGTCAGCCCTAATTGGTCTGTGTGGAGGCAATTTAGTACTAAGAGGGCAACTAAGGTTAAGCAAATGATCCTAGATGACAATTGGTGGGATCGTGTTGAGTATCTCCTCAATTTCACTGAGCCCATATTGAGCATGATCCATTATACTGGTATGGATAGACCTTGTTTGGGCAAAGTATATGATGGCATCGACTCAATGATTGAGAAGATGAAAACCATCATCAATGCAAAAGAGGAAGATCCTGAAGAAAAGTTCTTCAAAGAGCTTCACCAAATCATTGTAGAGAGACGGAACAAAATGACCACTCTACTGCATCTTCTTGCTTTTGCATTGAGTCCCAAATAATAAAGTGTTGAGCTACTTTTTATGCCATCAAGAGTTGACCTATATAGAGATGTTGAAATGGCACAAGGGTACAAGGCAGCACTTCGTAGACTCTTCACTGATCGTGACTGATGTGATCTAGTTAGGGTTGAGTTCATGGATTTTGCATGCTCCAGTGATTGTGGTCTTGATGATCTTTGAGACAAGTACAAGGTGGATGCTCATTGTTGGTGGTACTTCCATGACCAAGAATACACATACCTACAACCTCTTGAAATAAAAGTTCTATCCCAAGTAAGTTTTATAGTCAAAATCTTTTATCTTTTAAATTCAAGTTTTATATTTTATAATTTTTATTTTTATTTTTATTTGAGTTAGTTAAATTTTGTAACTCTTAACTATTTAATTTGGTCTTAATAGGTTGCTAGTTCATCTTCATTTGAGAGGAATTGGAGCACATACTCCATCCACTCAA
Organism: Sequoiadendron giganteum; assembly: GCA_007115665.2. NCBI lineage: Eukaryota > Viridiplantae > Streptophyta > Pinopsida > Cupressales > Cupressaceae > Sequoiadendron > Sequoiadendron giganteum. Next base: position 358,730,652 of record CM021105.1, on the reverse strand, counting down.
TAAAGCGCAATAGACTACATTCAAAAAAAGCAGAGGACTTGGTGTATGTGCATTCAAACTTGTGCCTCATTACACACAAACAAAGTTCCTACAAAGAAGGAGACACAAGGAATTGGGATATTGAGCCAACGCGTCTTGACTTGGATGCTTCCACAAGCCACTTTGTTGCACTTGATGTTGATGATGACTATGAGCCTAAGGCTGCTAGTGAGCATGAGAGTGATAGTGGCAGTGCTAGTGGTAGTGCTTGTGCGAGTGCCACTAACGCTATTTGTGGTTTTTCTAATTTACCACTACATACATCACCTAATATGGATGGTGATGATGATATTTTTGATGACCCATATGATATTTGTCAATGATGGCTGATTGTAAACACTTGACATTATTATGTTTGAACTTTAATCTATATCATCGTGTTTCACTAATATTTTATTATTTGACTATGAAAGTGGTGGTGTATTTTTGCTATGTTATTTGACTATTAATATGGTGGTGTATTTTGAACTTCATTGTTGCAGTAAATATGTATATATTTCTGATTTTTATATGTTTTTGTATTAACGAACCCAACCCCCAAAAAAAATTGCTCGAACCTGCGAACCGAACCCTCAAAACCGAACCCGAACCAGTAACTTAGATTTATATATATAAACATGTTCAAAATTATAATTTAATTATAAGAAGAATGACACTCATAATTGCCAATAAATAGAATATTTTAAATACCTCGTATTCATAATTTGATAATAAGGATAAAAATAAACATAATAAAATTTTAGTAAATCAATCTATAACAATATAAATGATTTAATCACCCAAAAATTAATTATAAAATCAAAAATAATTGCCCCTTAATATTGGCGTATATCAAATTATGAATAGTCGGCTTGTGGTTATCTTAACTCTCAATTTAGTCATATTATCATTATTATATTGTTATTTAGTTATTTAGGTCTACCCTAGGCTTATATAGGGCTATCTAAGTCGGCTTGGGTGATATCCTAGGCATAAATAGGTATATATAGGAGATAGTGAGTCTTATTTCATCATCATATTGTGAATTGTGTTCTCATTGGAGATATTTGGAGGTTTGCTCCCTCGAAGTGGCTTGTTATTCTCAATTATTATCAAGTATTTGCAACATATTTCATATCTTCTTCTATTGTGCAAGTTATTTCATTACAAGTGGTATCAGAGCATGATCTTGGCACCATGGAGGCAAGGCTTCTTCTCAATATTGGAGGCGATTTTGGGGAGAGCATATCTTTCAAATTTTTGGCGAATTTTTTTTTTATTTTGAAAGGGTTTTTGAAGACCATATAGAGAAGCTACAATCCAAATTTCAGAGGAATTGGAGCAGATTTGAGTGAATTATTGCAGAATTAGGATTTCTACACAATTTATTTGGAAGCTACATATCTCTCACATCCTGCTGAATTGGAGCCTAATTTTTATTGGGTTTTTGAAGACATAATAAAGGAGCCTACACGCCAAAAATTGGAGAAATTGAAGCAGAAATAATCGAGTTATTGCAAAATTAGGGTTTCCAACAAATTCGCTCTCAAGGCTGCAAATCTACTAATTTCTTAGAGTTTTTTCTAGGTAAGGGGTATCTTGGCTCTAGTAGTAACAATTTCAAAGAATTTAAGTTTCATTTATGCGATTTATTTCAAAATTATTTCTTTCCATTATGATGGGGTCTGCAACAAGGGGCAAAAAGAATGTTGTCACACCGAAGAAAACCCCCAATAAGGATGAGGTAACAATAGAGGATATTAATCCCAATGAAGAAATCAGTAAGGTCAAGGATGACATTTCCTCAATGAAGATGGATGTGTGACCTAAGAGGAGATATATCAAACATACGAAGCATGTTAAATGCCTATATGAATGAACCAAGAAAGGAGTTCTCAAGCAACCAAGGTGAAGCTTCTAGGTCAGCTAATCTTGACCCAAATTTTAATACTCCTATGGGATCTAGGAATTTGTTTCCAAAGGTGGATATGCGCAAGTTCAATGGCAAGGATCCTCTAACATGGATAAACCAAATGGAGAATTTTTTTGAAGTATATCAAGTCCCAAATGAGAAACAGGTCACGATGGCTTCCCTATATCTAGAACCAGATTAATTCATTTGATATCGTTGGCTTTGTACTCATCGAAGGAAAAAGGGTCTCATTGTCTCATGGTCAATTTTTACGGAGAAACTCCAAGCACGATATAGCAATAGTGTGACAGACAACTTCTTCAGCCAGCTTGCTAAACTTCAACAAACAAGATCAGTTAAGGATTATATTCAACGATTCCAAAATCTAAGAGTGGATACAATTATAGAGGAAAACTTGAATGATTTATTCTTGGGCGGTCTCAAGGATCACATTCAACATGAGGTACGCATGTTTAGTCCTAGCTCTATAAATGAGTCTTTTATCTTAGCACATAGGGTAGAGGAGAAGTATTTGATTCCTAAGAAGCAAGGGGGCTAATGTGACAAGAGAGAGGATATTCAACACCTTCTCTTCCTCAACCTACTAGGTTGACTCCACAACAAATTGAGGAGAAAAGAGCAAAAAAGTTGTGTTTCAATTGTGATAGCAAATACAGTCGAGGGCATAAATGTAGTGAAAAGAAATTATTCTATATTGAAGCTCCAAGTGAGGAAGAAGAGGAGGAACCCATATTAGAGGATGAAAGGGAGTCAAATGAGGAATCACATGATTCTCAACCAACTATTTCTTGTCATGCACTCTCAGGTTTCAATGCTCCACAAACTCTCAAGGTAGTGGGTTTCTTAAAGAAGTAGAAAGTAACAATGTTGATCGACTCAGATAGTACTCATAATTTCATTAACAAAAAGTTGGCTACTTGTCTAAATTGTTTTATACATCCAGCTCCGAAGTTACAAGTTTTGATTGCAAATGGTGGTACAGTTAGTTGTTCTAGGAAGTGCCATAGCATTAAATTATCCATGGGAGATTATTACCTTGATAGCCCAATGTATGCGATATCCATGGGGACAACAGATATTGTTTTGGGAGTACAATGGTTTACTACTTTGGGAGCAATTGAGATGAACTTCCAAGAAGTACTCATGAGGTTTCAATCAAAAGGAAAGATTGTAGAGCTAAGAGGATTGAAGACAAGGTCTCCACAAATGGTAAGCTCTCACCAAATGCAAAAGTTGCTTAAGAAAGAAGTTGATGGATTTGTGGCCCAATTATGTTCATTAGAAGTCTCTCAACCTAAGGCTCCCACCCATCCAAATTTACAAGCAATAATTGATCGTCACTCAGTGGGTTTTGAAGATATGCCTAAAGGACTTCCTCCTAAGAGGGATCATGATCATGCCATACAACTAGTTCTAGGGAGCAAACCACCCAACATCAAGCCTTATAGGTACTCACATATACAAAAAAGTGAGATAGAAAAAATTGTTGAGGAGATGCTAGAGGGAGGAATTATCAAGCATAGCCAAAGTGCTTATTCCTCGCCTGGTGTGATGGTACGTAAAAAGGATGAAACTTGGCGCATGTGTCCGGACTATAGAGTTCTCAACATGTACACCATCAAAGATAAGTTTCATATTCTAGTCATTGATGATTTGCTAGATGAATTGAATGGAGCTATGTATTTTCCCAAGTTAGATCTTAGATCTGGTTATCACCAAATTCGGATTAAGGAAGAAGATATTTGTAAGACAACATTTCAAACTCATGAGGGTCATTATGAATTTTTGGTGATGCCATTTGGTCTTACCAATGCACCATCTACATTTCAAAGTTTGATGAATTCCATTTTTAAGAAATTCTTGAAGAAGTTTGTATTAGTGTTTTTGATGATATATTGATTTATGGCAAGACATGGGAAGAACATTTGCAGCATGTAGATCAAGCATTACAAATACTTGAAGATCATCAACTCTATGCTAAGCCATCCAAGTGTGCTTTTGGTCTTAATGAGGTGGAGTATTTGGGACACATGGAGTAAAGGTGGACCCTGACAAAATTAAGGCTATAACGGAATGGCCTATTCCAAAAACCATTAAGAAATTGAGGGGTTTTTTGGGATTGGCAGGATACTATAGAATATTTGTGAAGAATTATGATCGTATAGCAGCTCCTCTCACAACTTTATTGAAGAAGGATTCTTTTCATTGGAATGAGTCCGCTACTGCAACATTTGAGAGATTGAAGGAGGCTATGTGTACAACTCCGGTGCTTGCCACTCCAAATTTCACCAAGGAATTTATTGTGGAATGTGATGCTTCAGGAAAAGGTATAGGAGCAGTACTCATGCAGGAGGGTCGACTGATTGCTTTTGAGAGTCGTCAATTAAAGGGGAAGAATCAACTCAAGCCTATTTATGAGAAGGAAATGCTAGCAATTCTTCATGCAGTTAAACAATGGAGGCCTTGTCTAATGGGTAGACAAATCAAGGTTAAGACAGATCATGATAGCCTAAAATATTTTTTGGAACAAAGATTATCTTTTGAAGAGCAACAAAAATGGGTCACTAAGATGTTGGGATATGACTTTGAGATTGTATATAAGAAAGGGAAGGAAAATATTGTGGCAGATACACTTTCTAGGAAGGATGAGAAAGATGAAGCCTTATTGTGTGCCCTTTCAATATTGCAAGCAAATTGGGTGGAAGAAGCCAAAGCCGAGTGGCAAAACGAT
>CM021105.1:358544711-358725870 GCA_007115665.2 Sequoiadendron giganteum | reverse complement strand
AAGAGGGAGTTCAGTGTTCCCTATAATCCACAACAAAATGGTATTGCCGAAAGGAAGAATAGGTCTATTGTGGAAGCAGTGAAAGCTATGATCCATGATCAAGACTTACAAATCTCTCTTTGGGCTGAAGCATCAAGAACAACCATCTATGTTCAAAACAGGAGTCCCCACAGGATCTTAGAGAATAAAACTCCTGAAGAAGCATTCTCAGGCATAAAGCCTGGAGTTAGTCATTTGAGGATCTTTGGCTGTTCAGTCTATATTCATATTCCAAAGGAAAAGAGAACAATGCTAGAACCTTCTAGGAAGAAAGGAATTCTTGTAGGCTACAGTGAGACATCAAAAGCTTACAGGATTTACATTCCAGGACAGAAGTCTATTGAGATTAGTAGAGATGTCACATTTGAGGAAGATGTTGCCTACAGAAGGTCCAAAGGCACTCCTATGGAGATTGATGAAGAAGAACCTCCTCAAGATATGGAAGTTGACCATATTCCAGAGAATCTGAAGGAGGATTCAGAACCTAAAGAAGATATTAATCCAGCTGAGCCTTTGGATCTTACTGATGGGCCTCTAGACATTGTGATTGGAAAGAAAAGACCTATTTGGGCTCGTGGGACAATGCAGGAAGCAGAAAGGTTTGCAGCTCCAAGAGGAGCTTTCAGAGAAAGCAAGAGACCTCACAAGTTCTCTAGTTATGTTGCCTTGATGAGTCAGATTATTGAGTCAGAGCCTTCAAATGTTGAAGAAGCTTCTAGTCAACAAGTATGGAAGGATGCCATGATTGAGGAGTATCAGTCTATACTTAAGAACGATGTTTGGGATATAGTTCCTAGACCCAAAGACAAATCTGTGGTGTCTTCTAAGTGGCTCTTCAAGATCAAGCATGCAGCTGATGGGAGCATTGAGGAACACAAGGCTAGATTTGTGGCTAGAGGGTTCTCACAAAAAGAGGGAGTTGACTATGAAGAAACTTTTGCTCCTGTGGCTCGTTACACATCTGTTAGAACCATCATTGCTATTGCTACATCTAGAGGATGGAAGATTCACCAAATGGATGTAAAGACAGCTTTTCTGAATGGCATAATAGAAGAAGAGGTTTACATTGAGCAACCAGAAGGATTTGAGGTGCATGGGAAAGAGTCTCATGTCTGCAAGCCGAAGAAGGCCTTGTATGGTCTTAAACAAGCTCCTCGTGCTTGGTATGAAAGAATTGATCAGTATCTTTCAAGTCTGGGTTTCTCAAAGAATGATGCAGATTCTAACCTCTACTTCAAAGTAGTAAATGGTGAAGCATTAATTTTGGTTTTCTATGTTGATGACTTGATCATTACTGGTGAAGAACATCTAATTCTAAAATGCAAGAAGGAATTAGCTTCAGAGTTTGAGATGAAGAATCTAGGTCTTATGCATTACTTTCTTGGCTTAGAAGTTTGGCAAAAGCCAAATGAGATGATTCTAAGTCAAGGCAAGTACACTGTTGACATTCTCAAAAGGTTTGGTATGATTGACTGCAAACCTATGTCTACACCCATGGAAACTAATTTAGATAAGTTGAAAGAAGCTGCAGCTAGTTCAGAACCAGTGGATTCTACGATGTATAGACAGTTGATTGGTTCATTGATGTATCTAATTAACACTAGACCTGATATTTGCTATGCAGTGAGTGCACTTAGCCAGTTTATGTGTGAACCAAAGCAAATACATCTTGTAGCAGCTAAACATATCTTGAGATATTTATGTGGCACAATTGGATATGGGTTGAGATATTCTTCAAACGTGGATTTGGAGCTGCATGGTTTCACTAATTCTGATTGGGCAGGATGTGTCTCAGATCGGAAAAGTACCTCTGGTTGTTGCTTCAGTTTGGGGACTGCTATGATCTCCTGGTGTAGCAGGAAACAGTCTTCAGTGGCCTTGAGTACAACTGAAGCAGAGTATATTGCAGCTTGTGTGTCAGCTCGTGAGGCAGTGTGGCTTCGTAAGCTCCTTGCAGGATTGTTTGGACAATCAATGGAGCCTACTATTATACACCGTGATAATCAAAGCTGTGTGAAGCTTTTTGTCAATCCTATGTTTCATGACAGAACAAAACATGTTGAGATCAAGTACCACTATATTAGAGATATGGTGCAAAGGAAAGCTATACAGTTGAGGTATATCAACACTGAAGAGCAAACGGCAGACATTCTCACCAAGCCTCTCGCCAGGATTAAGTTTGTGTACTTCCGAGAGAAACTTGGTATGGTGGAGAATGCAGCCTTGACTGAGAAAGAGTCTCAGTAATCAGTGATCCTTGATTGATAATGCAATTCTCTGCTGAGAGAGAGTTGAGGTGCAAGCCCTTGATAATGCAATTCTCTGTTGAGAGAGAGTTGAGGTGTAAGCCCTTGATAATGCAATTCTCTGCTGAGAGAGAGTTGAGGTGTAAGCCCTTGATAATGCAATTCTCTATTGAGAGAGATTTGAGGTGAAAGCCCTTGTTTCCACCCTCTGGGAGAAGCTATGGTGGATGTCATGTGTGACTCCATGACACATCACGTGAGGGAATCCGTGATGATTTTATTTATACCATCTATGGAAGTAGCCATAATGGTTAATATCACATTGAGGTGATATTCTATTTTGTTTTCATTCTAATATGATGTGTCTTGTGCAGATGGAAGTTCATCCCTAGCTGAGAGGGAGTGTTGATGTTATTGAGCAGCTTCGGTCTGCACTTCCCATGAAGAAGACAAATTATATATGTAACCTTGAGCCGACCTTATGTTTCACTTTTTTCTTTGTATTAATCTTGAGCCGACCTAAAGCTATTTCTGTTTTATTTTATAAAGGCCGACCTAAATTTAGAGGCGCCTATGATGTATAAGTACAAGGTCATTATCCTTGCAAAAGGTAATTCGAATTTCAACAAGCAAGTTCGCTATTCCATTAAGAGCAGAAATTCGCATATATCATTGAAGAACAGAAATCGCATTTGCTGCAGCAGTCCGATCTCAAGGAAGAACAGATCCATTTGTATCTTGTGTATTAAGGAAAAGTGCGAAATCATTGTGACTCTCTATTAGCCATTGTTGGGCTGTGTTGTAAGCAGATTTCTGTCACTATGTTACCATATATATAAGAGAATCATTTGCTGGGTTTTTCTCCCTCAAGAGGAGGGTTTTCCCAGGGTATCTTGTTGTGTTCATTGTCTTATGTGTTGCATTTCTATTGAGCAATTTATTATCTAATCTGATCTAAGAAACTCTAACAAGACAACATCAGTTTTATAAGCACATGATGAATTCAAGCATTCTTTAGAAGAATGTAATGTGGTAACAAAAGTTTTGGAGACTCGTGATGAAGGTTATTCGCTGAACCTACAGAGACAGTTAATATGTCTACAGTTGAAGATACTCTATCAACTAATGAATTCCTTCTACATTTCCGTAATTCAGGAGGATTCTGGTTAGAGCAGCAAGTAAAAGCTGAGAAGGTAGAAGTGGAAAATTCATCTATCACAAATGCTGAAACATGCATTGAGGAAGACACTGAGGGAGTTGTTTCTAGTAGTCACAAGTCTAAATTTTTTTTGCTCGAGGCCAATCAAAATCAAAGAGCTAATGACCTTGAAAGTACCATTGATGAAATGAGTAGTGTTCTACAGATGCGTGACAGTCTGAGGAGTACAGCTGAAATGATTTATGATTTCTTTTTCTCCCCTTGCAGCACTTCATCAAATCAACAAGGTTGTGAATGGTGCAATCAAAATTCATTGACTGTTGAAAAAGAGATTCAACTTTTATCCAAATTGGATGATATTCGTCAGTGTGCGGAAAATCTGATCTACAGAGTACCAAGGAATCAAGATGAATGCCATATGCCTCTTGCTGATTTGAAGTTAATTAGAGAAGCTGTAGAAGAAATCAAAACAAACTTTTTGCAAATAATTGGTGACAAAGATAGGATTGCCAAAATTGTGAATGAGGCATTGGAATGGAACAAGCAATCAAAAACTAAATTGATTGAAGTTGAAAAGGCCTTAAGAGAAGCTGAAGATCAAATCATTGCTGCTCACTATTTCAATGAACAAGAAGACAAGAAGAGAGCTAAAGAAATTCAAGAAGTCCTTGATGAGCTTGATCTCATACAAAAGACTTTTGACTTGAATTGTTGTCCTGAAAGAATGGGAAATTCAAATTTGCATCAGCATGTCTTTCAGGCTTATGATAATCCTTTATTTGAGGTCAGTGCTAATGAGTTTCATGAAAATCATTTTTTTGAGATTAATGAGGAAATCTCTGTAGACACTAATGTTGAAGGGAGGAATTTTAGCACTTCTTCCAGCAGTGGAATAACGATATATGAGTTGCATAATGATGTAATTACTGTTGTTACTAGTCCATCCACTCTTCAGGAGATGGAAAATCAAGAATCAAGGAGGAATGAAATCATTATTCTTGACTAGCAACAAAGAACTGATTGGCATTCTGATGAAGAGTTTATTCATTATCTAATGCGAATGCTTGTTAGATTTCTATCGGACTTTATGCTTGCACCATCTTCCTTAAGAATAACTGATTTCAGAATTGAGTTTAATGATAGATTCATTGAATCTTTCTGGCAATTCATGACTCATGATTTTGGATTCAGTTCTTTCAATGAATTCGGATTTGTTGAATACTTCATAGAGTTTCAAGAGGTAATGTTTCAGATGGAACGTATAGATCAGAGAATTCAAGTTAGAGTTGTTCTCCGTCTACGGAATGGGTCATCTTTAATCATGATTTGGAATCCTGGTATCAATCAGCATTTGATGATAATCATTATATGTGAAAAGAAGGTGTGTTGAAGTGACAAGTGTCAAATTTTCAGTTCTATGGGTTTTGTTACCTTCTTTATCAGCCATTTGATGATTATTTTTTATCATCAATTGGTGGTTCAAAGAGGAAATTGGAGCAAAGAATGGTTCTCTGCTGTGATGGAGCTTTTAGAGTGGGTGTTTCCAGTTTTGTTTTTTAGCAGATTGGTCAAAATGAATGTGGATTTTCAGTATTGCAGCAGTTATTCATTTCCTTGCATGTTGATTTCTCTTGAATCTGATGTTGAGTCATTCATTTTTGACTTGGTGAGCAGCTGGTACACTCATATTTTCACTACACAATCTCTTTCCAGAGATGATTTTTGGCCTCAAATGGGGGAAATGATGTTTCAAAGTGATCCGAATCAGTATTGGATGGTGTTCAAGGTCTTTTCCAGTGGCTATTTTTTTGTACATTCTCTTGCACAAATGTTTGGGGCAGCAAACATTTGCTTGTTTTGGTTCGTCATTTTGAGACTCTTGCAGGGAGATTCGTGAAAATTGCCAGGTGTCTTCTTGTTTATGTCTATATTTTACAGAGAAGGCATTGTGCATCCTTGAAGAGTTTTAAGGATGAGACTGATGAGTTTTTGCAAAGAGTTGCTTCCTTCTTTGCAAATAGTTTTGATGGAGTCATTTTTGTTGTTGAGACTCTATTTGATGCTTTGAGGAGTTATGCTAATGAGAATATTTTTGAGTTGATTAGATTTTATTTTTTTGTTCTTAGAATGGTGATGGTCATTGACATTGCAGATGTTAATTCCTTAGAGTTTATTGGGCATGAGATGCTGCTAGATTTTGATTCCAATCCTTCCATGTTTCTCAATTTGAATTTCAGGCTTGTTAACTCTTTGAGGTTGTAGGGAAGGTTAGTGCAGTTCTGGTACAATGGCTTCATTTGTATGATCAGAGTGGTGCAGCATCAGCATGGTGAGTCTTTTCAGAGATGGACATGGGACCCTGGGATCCTATATGTTTTGGTGGGATCAATTTGGAGTGTAATGGCATTGCTTGAGGACAAGCAATTTTGGGAAGGGCGAACTGTAATGTCCCCATTTTAGCCATACGCTCTCTTGTGACTGATAGCCTATTTCCGGAGGCCCGTAGGCTAGTCAGAAGTGCAAATTAAGGTTTCCTATTTTATAGGAGGTTTCAATTGAGCTTTTGAAGGTTTGCATGTGAGTTTTTGATGCATGTCTGGTGGAGCTTTCTGGGTTTTTGGAGAGCTTCAGAATGAGGTAACATACATGATAAGAAAATGACATGCATTTCTAGTAGATACTTCACATGCGAAAAAGGTTTATGGGGTTTTCAAGGTTTTCAGAGAGCTTCAGAATGGTGTAACATGCATCTCCATTTGACAACTTTTCCAAGCACTTACTATTTTTAGTAAATCATGACGGCTACCTGGTTTGTGCTCAAAATGAGTTTGGAGACACTTACTATTTATAGCAGTTTGCTATTTTTAGTAAGTTCTATTTATGGCAATGTCATGCTTGCAGCAATTCAGTCATCTTTCTATTTCTGGCAGTGCTCGGGTTGGCAACAATTCAATTTGATTTTCTATTTCTAACAAGGCAGTTGAGTATTGTCGGTTTTAGCTTTTTGAGGTGCTTTTTGGAGAAAATGAATTATTTAAGTCATTAATGTTCTATTTTCATATTGTTCCCCTTGGCCTAGTGTTAATGACTTAATGTTGTTTTCAAAGGTGGCTCTTGAGGGTGGACACCTCATTATGAGGTGATTAAATATTTTATAAAGTTTATAATGTCCCCTTGCTTTGGACGCCTAAGAGAAGGTGAATAAAGTTTATTTTAAAATTCAAATATTTCCAATTGTGCCTTGGGCATCCCTTTTGGAGGGAAAAGAAAGAATGCGAACGGTCACCTCAAAACTTCTATTTAAGAAGGCTTTTGCTCCAACATTTGGTGTTCATTGTTGTTGATTATATCGAAATGCTACTGAAATGAATTCAGAGCTCTTGCTTCGAAGAAAGCATACCTCCTAGCTCCATCCATTCAATTTCGTACTTGCAAGACAGTACCTAACTAGATTCTGAAGATTGTGCTTCATCCAGGAGTGCAGATTGAGTTTATTTTGATTTCCAAATTCAGATTGCTGTTGTATAATCTGATTTTGAGGTTGTTGGTTTTTGTATGGCTATAACTCATTTTCATTCACAGCTCTTTGTGTGAATTTTATTTGGTTCTAGGTATTCAAGCAATCATCTTTCCTACCTTGGGTGCCCCCTTTCACCAAGTTTCAGATTTTATTATGAAGTCTCCATTTTTCTAGAGCAGGTCGCCCTTGACAAGAGGGTTTTATCATTTCTAGATCTGCATTGGGAAGCGTGTACAAATAATTCATTGCCATTCAGAGGATTTTTTGGCTTGTAATTGGTCGCCTAGCTTCTAGCTCTCATTTGCTTTCAGTTTCACATCAAACGGAGAAGTTTGGAGCAAGTTATGAGCATTTTGGTGAATTCTTACCTTGCCGGTCTGATTTCTGTGTTTTATTGTTTCTAATTAGACTTGAATTAATTCTGATTTTCTGTTTATATGAGGCTAAAATCTGATTGTATACATTGTATAAGTTAAGGATAGTATCATTAATTCATTGGTTATGTTTAGCCTTCATTCTAATATATTTTGCAGTTGAAAAACTCATTTATTGTAAGGCTGATTAGTAGTACTAATAGTCATTCTATTTGTTGCAATTTATTTCTGTATTAAGCTCCCACTGGATAAGTGGTTGAAGCAATTAATTTCCAGCACTTTAAGTTTAATAAATTCCCCCCACTGAACAAGTGGTGATGAGAATTCATGGTTGGCTTGCCGCCTCATAATTTGTAATAATCGCTCCCGTTGAATAAGTGGTAGAGCTTACATGGTCGATTATCCGCCTACTTTGTATTTACTTCATTCATGGTTGACTAGCCGCCTTCAGCATTGTAATATCTTTTCGTTGTTAACAATCCCCAACACCATATGCTATCACCTCGCCCACATTGGAGTCTTGGTGAACATTCTTGGTGAAAGGTCACTTTCCAAGCTGGTTATCTTTGGAGCTAATGCTAATTCAATGGTGCTTGTGGTGATATTGTTCCGATAAATTTCAAAAAAAATAAGGGGGAATATTTCAGGTCGTCAGCCCTAATTGGTCTGTGTGGAGGCAATTTAGTACTAAGAGGGCAACTAAGGTTAAGCAAATGATCCTAGATGACAATTGGTGGGATCGTGTTGAGTATCTCCTCAATTTCACTGAGCCCATATTGAGCATGATCCATTATACTGGTATGGATAGACCTTGTTTGGGCAAAGTATATGATGGCATCGACTCAATGATTGAGAAGATGAAAACCATCATCAATGCAAAAGAGGAAGATCCTGAAGAAAAGTTCTTCAAAGAGCTTCACCAAATCATTGTAGAGAGACGGAACAAAATGACCACTCTACTGCATCTTCTTGCTTTTGCATTGAGTCCCAAATAATAAAGTGTTGAGCTACTTTTTATGCCATCAAGAGTTGACCTATATAGAGATGTTGAAATGGCACAAGGGTACAAGGCAGCACTTCGTAGACTCTTCACTGATCGTGACTGATGTGATCTAGTTAGGGTTGAGTTCATGGATTTTGCATGCTCCAGTGATTGTGGTCTTGATGATCTTTGAGACAAGTACAAGGTGGATGCTCATTGTTGGTGGTACTTCCATGACCAAGAATACACATACCTACAACCTCTTGAAATAAAAGTTCTATCCCAAGTAAGTTTTATAGTCAAAATCTTTTATCTTTTAAATTCAAGTTTTATATTTTATAATTTTTATTTTTATTTTTATTTGAGTTAGTTAAATTTTGTAACTCTTAACTATTTAATTTGGTCTTAATAGGTTGCTAGTTCATCTTCATTTGAGAGGAATTGGAGCACATACTCCATCCACTCAATAAAGCGCAATAGACTACATTCAAAAAAAGCAGAGGACTTGGTGTATGTGCATTCAAACTTGTGCCTCATTACACACAAACAAAGTTCCTACAAAGAAGGAGACACAAGGAATTGGGATATTGAGCCAACGCGTCTTGACTTGGATGCTTCCACAAGCCACTTTGTTGCACTTGATGTTGATGATGACTATGAGCCTAAGGCTGCTAGTGAGCATGAGAGTGATAGTGGCAGTGCTAGTGGTAGTGCTTGTGCGAGTGCCACTAACGCTATTTGTGGTTTTTCTAATTTACCACTACATACATCACCTAATATGGATGGTGATGATGATATTTTTGATGACCCATATGATATTTGTCAATGATGGCTGATTGTAAACACTTGACATTATTATGTTTGAACTTTAATCTATATCATCGTGTTTCACTAATATTTTATTATTTGACTATGAAAGTGGTGGTGTATTTTTGCTATGTTATTTGACTATTAATATGGTGGTGTATTTTGAACTTCATTGTTGCAGTAAATATGTATATATTTCTGATTTTTATATGTTTTTGTATTAACGAACCCAACCCCCAAAAAAAATTGCTCGAACCTGCGAACCGAACCCTCAAAACCGAACCCGAACCAGTAACTTAGATTTATATATATAAACATGTTCAAAATTATAATTTAATTATAAGAAGAATGACACTCATAATTGCCAATAAATAGAATATTTTAAATACCTCGTATTCATAATTTGATAATAAGGATAAAAATAAACATAATAAAATTTTAGTAAATCAATCTATAACAATATAAATGATTTAATCACCCAAAAATTAATTATAAAATCAAAAATAATTGCCCCTTAATATTGGCGTATATCAAATTATGAATAGTCGGCTTGTGGTTATCTTAACTCTCAATTTAGTCATATTATCATTATTATATTGTTATTTAGTTATTTAGGTCTACCCTAGGCTTATATAGGGCTATCTAAGTCGGCTTGGGTGATATCCTAGGCATAAATAGGTATATATAGGAGATAGTGAGTCTTATTTCATCATCATATTGTGAATTGTGTTCTCATTGGAGATATTTGGAGGTTTGCTCCCTCGAAGTGGCTTGTTATTCTCAATTATTATCAAGTATTTGCAACATATTTCATATCTTCTTCTATTGTGCAAGTTATTTCATTACAAGTGGTATCAGAGCATGATCTTGGCACCATGGAGGCAAGGCTTCTTCTCAATATTGGAGGCGATTTTGGGGAGAGCATATCTTTCAAATTTTTGGCGAATTTTTTTTTTATTTTGAAAGGGTTTTTGAAGACCATATAGAGAAGCTACAATCCAAATTTCAGAGGAATTGGAGCAGATTTGAGTGAATTATTGCAGAATTAGGATTTCTACACAATTTATTTGGAAGCTACATATCTCTCACATCCTGCTGAATTGGAGCCTAATTTTTATTGGGTTTTTGAAGACATAATAAAGGAGCCTACACGCCAAAAATTGGAGAAATTGAAGCAGAAATAATCGAGTTATTGCAAAATTAGGGTTTCCAACAAATTCGCTCTCAAGGCTGCAAATCTACTAATTTCTTAGAGTTTTTTCTAGGTAAGGGGTATCTTGGCTCTAGTAGTAACAATTTCAAAGAATTTAAGTTTCATTTATGCGATTTATTTCAAAATTATTTCTTTCCATTATGATGGGGTCTGCAACAAGGGGCAAAAAGAATGTTGTCACACCGAAGAAAACCCCCAATAAGGATGAGGTAACAATAGAGGATATTAATCCCAATGAAGAAATCAGTAAGGTCAAGGATGACATTTCCTCAATGAAGATGGATGTGTGACCTAAGAGGAGATATATCAAACATACGAAGCATGTTAAATGCCTATATGAATGAACCAAGAAAGGAGTTCTCAAGCAACCAAGGTGAAGCTTCTAGGTCAGCTAATCTTGACCCAAATTTTAATACTCCTATGGGATCTAGGAATTTGTTTCCAAAGGTGGATATGCGCAAGTTCAATGGCAAGGATCCTCTAACATGGATAAACCAAATGGAGAATTTTTTTGAAGTATATCAAGTCCCAAATGAGAAACAGGTCACGATGGCTTCCCTATATCTAGAACCAGATTAATTCATTTGATATCGTTGGCTTTGTACTCATCGAAGGAAAAAGGGTCTCATTGTCTCATGGTCAATTTTTACGGAGAAACTCCAAGCACGATATAGCAATAGTGTGACAGACAACTTCTTCAGCCAGCTTGCTAAACTTCAACAAACAAGATCAGTTAAGGATTATATTCAACGATTCCAAAATCTAAGAGTGGATACAATTATAGAGGAAAACTTGAATGATTTATTCTTGGGCGGTCTCAAGGATCACATTCAACATGAGGTACGCATGTTTAGTCCTAGCTCTATAAATGAGTCTTTTATCTTAGCACATAGGGTAGAGGAGAAGTATTTGATTCCTAAGAAGCAAGGGGGCTAATGTGACAAGAGAGAGGATATTCAACACCTTCTCTTCCTCAACCTACTAGGTTGACTCCACAACAAATTGAGGAGAAAAGAGCAAAAAAGTTGTGTTTCAATTGTGATAGCAAATACAGTCGAGGGCATAAATGTAGTGAAAAGAAATTATTCTATATTGAAGCTCCAAGTGAGGAAGAAGAGGAGGAACCCATATTAGAGGATGAAAGGGAGTCAAATGAGGAATCACATGATTCTCAACCAACTATTTCTTGTCATGCACTCTCAGGTTTCAATGCTCCACAAACTCTCAAGGTAGTGGGTTTCTTAAAGAAGTAGAAAGTAACAATGTTGATCGACTCAGATAGTACTCATAATTTCATTAACAAAAAGTTGGCTACTTGTCTAAATTGTTTTATACATCCAGCTCCGAAGTTACAAGTTTTGATTGCAAATGGTGGTACAGTTAGTTGTTCTAGGAAGTGCCATAGCATTAAATTATCCATGGGAGATTATTACCTTGATAGCCCAATGTATGCGATATCCATGGGGACAACAGATATTGTTTTGGGAGTACAATGGTTTACTACTTTGGGAGCAATTGAGATGAACTTCCAAGAAGTACTCATGAGGTTTCAATCAAAAGGAAAGATTGTAGAGCTAAGAGGATTGAAGACAAGGTCTCCACAAATGGTAAGCTCTCACCAAATGCAAAAGTTGCTTAAGAAAGAAGTTGATGGATTTGTGGCCCAATTATGTTCATTAGAAGTCTCTCAACCTAAGGCTCCCACCCATCCAAATTTACAAGCAATAATTGATCGTCACTCAGTGGGTTTTGAAGATATGCCTAAAGGACTTCCTCCTAAGAGGGATCATGATCATGCCATACAACTAGTTCTAGGGAGCAAACCACCCAACATCAAGCCTTATAGGTACTCACATATACAAAAAAGTGAGATAGAAAAAATTGTTGAGGAGATGCTAGAGGGAGGAATTATCAAGCATAGCCAAAGTGCTTATTCCTCGCCTGGTGTGATGGTACGTAAAAAGGATGAAACTTGGCGCATGTGTCCGGACTATAGAGTTCTCAACATGTACACCATCAAAGATAAGTTTCATATTCTAGTCATTGATGATTTGCTAGATGAATTGAATGGAGCTATGTATTTTCCCAAGTTAGATCTTAGATCTGGTTATCACCAAATTCGGATTAAGGAAGAAGATATTTGTAAGACAACATTTCAAACTCATGAGGGTCATTATGAATTTTTGGTGATGCCATTTGGTCTTACCAATGCACCATCTACATTTCAAAGTTTGATGAATTCCATTTTTAAGAAATTCTTGAAGAAGTTTGTATTAGTGTTTTTGATGATATATTGATTTATGGCAAGACATGGGAAGAACATTTGCAGCATGTAGATCAAGCATTACAAATACTTGAAGATCATCAACTCTATGCTAAGCCATCCAAGTGTGCTTTTGGTCTTAATGAGGTGGAGTATTTGGGACACATGGAGTAAAGGTGGACCCTGACAAAATTAAGGCTATAACGGAATGGCCTATTCCAAAAACCATTAAGAAATTGAGGGGTTTTTTGGGATTGGCAGGATACTATAGAATATTTGTGAAGAATTATGATCGTATAGCAGCTCCTCTCACAACTTTATTGAAGAAGGATTCTTTTCATTGGAATGAGTCCGCTACTGCAACATTTGAGAGATTGAAGGAGGCTATGTGTACAACTCCGGTGCTTGCCACTCCAAATTTCACCAAGGAATTTATTGTGGAATGTGATGCTTCAGGAAAAGGTATAGGAGCAGTACTCATGCAGGAGGGTCGACTGATTGCTTTTGAGAGTCGTCAATTAAAGGGGAAGAATCAACTCAAGCCTATTTATGAGAAGGAAATGCTAGCAATTCTTCATGCAGTTAAACAATGGAGGCCTTGTCTAATGGGTAGACAAATCAAGGTTAAGACAGATCATGATAGCCTAAAATATTTTTTGGAACAAAGATTATCTTTTGAAGAGCAACAAAAATGGGTCACTAAGATGTTGGGATATGACTTTGAGATTGTATATAAGAAAGGGAAGGAAAATATTGTGGCAGATACACTTTCTAGGAAGGATGAGAAAGATGAAGCCTTATTGTGTGCCCTTTCAATATTGCAAGCAAATTGGGTGGAAGAAGCCAAAGCCGAGTGGCAAAACGATGTTACAACAAGTAATCTCATCCAACAATTAAAGAGTGATCCTAGTAGTTCAGATAAGTTTTGTTGGAAGAGAGATACTCTTTGGTATAAAGAGCGTTTGTATCTTTGCAAGAATTTTACTCTTAAGCACAAGATTCTCACAAAACTGCATGAGTCTCCAATTGGTGGTCATTCAGGATTTTTGAAGACATATCATCGGGTCAAGCAAGAATTTCTTTGGGAAGGGCTAAAAGGTGATGTTCAAAAATTTGTGGTTGAATGTTTGGTTTGTCAAAGGACTAAAGGGGAGACAATTAAGACAGCAGGTCTCTTGCAACCCTTATCTATTCCTAGCCAACGTTGGGAAGAGGTATCCATGGACTTCATCACAAGGCTTCCCAAATCTAAAGGTCATAATGTCATCATGGTAGTAGTTGATCGCCTCATTAAATATGCACATTTCATTGCATTATCACATCCTTTTACAGCAAGTGCAATGGCAAAAGCTTTTTTGGAAAATATACAAAAGCTACATGGTACACCTAAGGTTATTGTCAGTGACAGTGATCCTATCTTCACTAGTAACTTTTGGAAAGATTTATTCTCATGTTTGGGTACTCAATTGGCTCATAGCTCTTCATACCACCCTCAATCAAATGGGCAAACTAAGGTTGTTAATAAGTGTTTGGAAGGATATCTACGTTGTCTCACTTCAGAGAAACAGTCTCAATGGGTAGATCGGCTACCATTGGCAGAATGGTGGTATAACACTTCTTTTCATAGCTCATCAAAAATGTCTCCATTTTTGGCACTCTATGGATATCATCCTCCTTCCATCGCATCATCATTGAAGGTGTCACCAAGAGTTCAAGCAGTAGAGGACCACTTGCTTCATCAACAACAAGTACTTTCAGGACTCAAGGAGAATTTAGCCATGGCACAAAATCGAATAAAGCAACAGGCGGACCAACATCATAGTAAAAGAAGTTTTGAAGTTGGAGATTGGGTCTTCTTGAGATTGCAGCCTTATAAGCAAATCTCGTTGAAGCAACAAAAAAATAATAATAAGTTGTCTCCAAGGTATTATGGCCCATACCAAATCATGCAAAAGATTGGTAGTGTTGCCTACAAGCTAGAGTTGCCACCAACGACAAAGATACATCCAATTTTTCTTGTTTCTTGTTTGAAGAAGGTAATGGGACATTATATTCCAGCTCAAACAATACTACCAGAGCTCGATGAAGAAGGAAGAATCATTTTGGAATCAGAGTGCATTCGTCAAACACGCACGAAGAAGTTGAGGAATAGAACTCTCACTAAGTATCTCATCCAATGGAAGAATTTACTAGTTGAAGATGCCACATAGGAGGACGAGGAGTTCATTCAGAAGAATCCACACTTGATTAGCATTGAGGACAATGCTTCTTTGAATAGGGGGGGCATGCTATGCCCTTAATATTGGTGTATATCGAGTTATGAATAGTCGGCTTGCGGCTATCTTAACTCTTAATTTAGTCATATTATCATTATTATATTGTTATTTAGTTATTTAGGTCGGCCTTAAGCTTATATAGGGCTATCTAAGTCGGCTTGGGTGATATCCTACGCGTAAATAAGTATATATAGGAGGTAGTGGTCTTATTTCATCATCATATTGTGAATTGTGTTCTCATTGGAGATATTTGGAGGTTTGCCCCCTTGAAGTGGCTTGTTATTCTCAGTTACTCTCAAGTATTTGCAGCATATTTTGTATCTTCTTCTTCTATTGTGCAAGTTATTTCATTACAATAATTCTATACTATCATATTTCAAATTTTTATTTAATAATAATTTTATTTATATTAAAAATTATCATTTTAATTATTAAAAACATCAACAAATAAGCATTACGTAGTTACATAAGACCATACAAATGATTATTTTAAATATCTTTTAAATAAAATGAATAATCAATTAATTAATTAATTAAAGTTAATAATATTAATACTAATAATTATTTTTAAATATTATATAATTTACAGACAAAACATTTACCTTCTAATATAAACTAACTGTAAAATAAATATTAAACAATTTGATATATAAATAAGATGATATTGATAACATTAACAAAAAAATATGGCACAAGAAAGGTATATGAGAGGTTCCTTCATATTGAAAGATTTTATTTCAATAGCACACAAAAAATAGGTTGAAGGAAATATTTAAAATATTTGCGATGCAAAAAAGTTGAAGAAAAAAAATCAAAAGTACGCTTCTTTACAAACAAACGAGTTACAGCCAACCACTGTGAAGGAGGGAGGAGCAGTTTATGTCGTAAGTCTCTGAGAGCCCTAGCTAAATAAAAAGGTAAGGAGCGGAACCCTGGGCATAACCGGGCCCAGATCTGCCATGAACCCACACCCGAACCGAACCCACATGGGTACGGGGGGTTAGATAAGCAAACCCGACAACTTAGATTAAGAAATATAAAAAACATCCATTCTAAATTTCTAAGAAAGAAAGTTTAGGCAATTGCAAACCTACCAAAATCTGGTCAAAAAAAGAAATAGCATGACTATAGAAAAATACTAGAATGACCGTAACAGTTTACCGAAGAAAATTGTACCAAGAAGGAAAGAAAGAACACACAAGTCTATGATGAACATAAAAAATGGGTAATGGAAAGAAAAATCAATGTCACGTGAATTGTCTTGGACTTACGAATGCAAATATAATATACATGAAGTTGATTTTGTGTTTTTTAAAACTAGACACAGATAAATGATGAAAACAACATTGAAGAATCATCCTATCACCATATATTATCATAAGATTAAAAATACTATATTAATTTAGGTCTACTTCTAAATTCTCAATCTCAATCATTTCCCCTCAATCCATCAATGAAAATAAAAAAATAAAGCATAAAATGATGTGTCATCATATAACATTTGAAATGTGACTAAATTTTGAAATTTGAATCAATTAATACCAGCTAATCATATATCATATATGTTGATAAAGTCATAGTTGGAAAACTTGCCATTTTTTTCAAAACGAGTTTTTGGTGCAAGTACTCGCCGAGTTTTTGGCGGGTTAGAAAGTTTTTTTAAAACTCGGCCTCTTAGCAAAAAGAAACCTAATGAAATTTAAGCAATTTTTTAAGTTGCCGAGTTTTTTCTGAACTGAGTTTTTCAGGCTTGTCGAGTACTTGCAATTGGTGAGTTTTCCAACTATGGATAAAATCATAAATCATAAAAATATAATTCAAATCCCAAACATTAAAAATGTAATAAGTTCTTCCACGTACTACATAGTAAATAGAAGCAAAGATAGTTTTGCAAATTACGTGTCAACAGATGCACAATAAAAAATTTATCCATTGAGACAAAATGAGATCTTTAAATGTAAATTTCCTGAGAAACTACCAAATTGAATGGCAAGATTGGAGCATTATTGTTTTTGATCCTGAAGGACAAACTATTCAAGTGGACACAAACAAAGGTCAAAATCAGTGTTTGCGGACTCGGCGAGTCCTGGCTGAGACTCATGGGACTCATGAGTCCTAGGGCTCACCTAGTCGACTCACCACGAACTTGTGAGCCAAGTCCTAGAGAATCCAGGCTAGGACTCAACGAGTCCTGGTGAGAGACTCGCGCGAGTCGTAGAGTCGAACTCGCAAGTCCCGACTCAAGACTCTCGGCGTCAACTAGGGGCAGTCAACAACACTTTTGTTTTTTGGTTTTTTTTTCCATTTCTTTTGCTCAAGGTTGCCCAAAACAGGCTTGCACATTGAAATAGGGTTGGAAGAAATGAAGAAAGGGACCATACAAGATCGAAATAGAGCCGAGTGATTTTGCCGAGTGATTTTTATTCTCTTTTTTTTGTTTTCTCCAATTGAAAATCAGAAAATTCTTGAAAAATGGGAGGAAATGCTATCAAAAAAATTTCCATTTCCCTTCATAACCTATTTCCTAGTATTTTTAGCTTGTTTTTGAATTCTATTTTTTTCAAATGATTGATTATCATTTTTTTGCTGACTTCTTACAAAACCTTAATGATTTTTTTTATTTTTTCATGTTGAAACAACAAATGTCAACTTCAAACTCAAGGCCATCTAGAAAAGACCCTGCATGGAAGTATGGGATACCGAGAAATAAAAAGGGTGAGGTCACTTGTATTGAATGCAATAAATGGATGACAAGAGGAATTAATAGATTAAAATACCACATTACCAAAATCCCTAGACAAAATGTGGACATATACCCTACATCAACTCTGGAGATGGTTAGAGAGATGAAGGCCCTTCTTGTTGATTATGGGTTGAGAAAAGAAGGCAAAAGACAAAGGAAGCACTAGCGGCAGTGATGAGTCAAAATGTATCCACTTCTACACCATCAGATCCCCTTGGTGGCCCAAGTCCAAGCATTTGTCATCCACATTCATCTTTTGGTGAGTCATGAGGGTTTTTTTTCTACTGCTAGCCAAATTCCTTCATCAGGACCAAATTACTTTGTTCCACGCAATGTTCCAAAAGCACAACCTTCACTTGAAGGTACCGGTTGGAATAAAGCAAAACATCATGAAGCTAGGATGGCAGCAGCAAATTTCTGGTACTATAATATATTACCTTTCAATGTGGCGAACAGCCCATATTGGGAAGGTTTGGTGAATGCATTAACGGTTGCAAGTAAGGGGTTTAAGACCCCAACAGCTAGAGATATGAGTGGGCAATTGCTAGAGGAAGCCGTAAACAATACACGGCTTGTGGTTGATGAACAAAAAAAAATTGGTGGAGAAAAGGCTGCAACATCTTATCGAATGGATGGACAGATGGATGGAATAGGACTCTCCTGAACTTTTTAGTGGCCTCTAATGGTGCATTGGTGTTCCTGAAGTCTATAGATGCCTCCCATGAAATCAAAAATGTTGAGGTTTTGTGCAATTTATTAGACGGGGTGATCCAAGAGGTTGGTGTTGAGAATGTTGTCCAAATTATCACGGACAACACAACTGCATATGTAGCTACAGGTAGACTACTTATGGAGAGGCATCCCACGATTTCATGGTCTTCTTGTGTTGCACATTGCTTAAACTTGTTGTTAGAGGACATTAGGAAGATTGGATGGGTGAAAAGTGTGGTTGAAGATGCTAAAAATGTTACCAAATTTATCTACAACCATACTTGGGTCCTTTCTTTGATGAGAAAACACACAAATGGCAAGGACCTTGTGTGACCAGGAGTGACATGATTTGCTAGCCACTTCCTCACATTGCAAAGCATTCTTGGTGCCATTTCTCATCTCAAGCAAATGTTTGTGTCTGATGCTTGGTTGGAGTCTCCATTTTCCAACAAAGCTGAAGGGGAGAAGATTGTAAATATAGTTTTTGATGACACATTCAACAAAAATGGAGAGGAGTTGATAAGGTAAGTAACAAACACAAACATAAACTTTACACAAGATAATCTATTTGCTGTTTTTTTTAGGGGTTAATTTAGTAATAATTTAAAATGTGTTTTCATTTTTTTAGGTGACGGAACCTTTGGTTAGGGTTCTTCATATGGTGGAGGAGAGGGCATGCCAATGGGATAATAAACCGTAACTACCATATAGTTCACCTTCACAATCTGCAAAAGCCAAAAAGTAACTACTGCTGAAGATAAAATTCTTCTATAATAAACTGTTAGCAGACCACTTCAAATCTACATAGTCATATTGTTTTCAAAAAAATCACACCCACTTCCTTAAACGATTACACAATGATATTGATGATAGCACCCACAAAATAAAGACACGTCCTCTACCTTTTCGAATCACTCTTCAACCTTTTGACTCCACACAAAGACTCAGATCAACTCTCATAGCTAACACTCCACATAGTCCCACTCAATATGCAGCCCGACTCATAGCAAAAATTGGAAGCAAAGGCATTAGAATGTTCACGTCCTCCACACAGACCACGAAATGACTCTCTTGCTACACCTCTTCATTCAGTTCAACTCAAAGACAATGCAAAAGCATCATGAAAAATGAATATGGCACTAGCTATCACTTTGACCAACCACACTATTCGCGGTATACTGGAGAATAAAAATGACTATTAAAACACCATACGAGCCTCCTTTGAATCAGCTCAACTCAAAAATTACGAACAAGCATCCATTCATGAGCCTTTTTCAAAAAATAGTATTCAACTAGCAGACTCCACACGCAGAGACGAGAATAAACACCGACTGCTCCACTTTACACAACCCACACCAAATGCATGACAAAGCATTTTAATACTCATGACTTCTCCACATAATCGACAAGGAATGAAAGCCAAGTGTCACCATAAAGAAAACGGCAAAGGATGAATGCTAGCCATCATGGCCACTCCTCACGACTTCTACTCAGAGCCGTGCAATCACTCACATAGACTTTTTCATTAATGAACACATCTACAACCTATGCCTTAGAAGAATCAAAACGAAGGCATTGAATAATCACGTCCTCAACAAAGAATGCAATCTTATCGAAAGAACCTCTTGAATTCATTTACATTTCAATTTTACAAATTCCACCCAAAGAGGTGCGAAATAACTCACGCAACACTAACCAGCCCATGCCAAGAAAAGATAGCAAAGGCGTTTGAAATTAATTACATCTTCTCCAGAAAATGACAAGGATGACTTGAGAAATCGAGAGATAATGCATAAGCCATCGGCCAAAAATAGAGCTTCACAGTTTTAAAAAGAATCTCCCATACTTGGATTAGTCAACGCAACAATTAAAAGTCGTCAAAGGAATTTGAATTAATTAGGCCGCCGACACTTATTACATAGACATTACAAAACTCTTGACCAGACCCCTTGACATGTCACTTGACTTTCAATTCTGACTTGGCATAAGGAAACAGATTTGCTAACTCAAATGATCTGCCACACATAATTAACCATTTCAACTATGTTCATTTGCATATGCTAAGTTTATTTCACTTGCATTTCAAAACTGAGATTCTACCACCAGACACACCTTTGACATCAATGACAAAAATATTTCAACATAATGTGTAGGACCCCTATTTGGAGCCTCAAATTGATATGGCTAGGAGTAACTCGGCTTCATTAAAAATATTATATTAATTCAATCACTTTCACTGCACATGCTTCACTTTAATTTCTGCTCTTTTCACCTATTGCACACACAGCACTTATTCACAAATATATATTTGCTTGCAAAACTTCCTACAACTCGCTATCTGCATGCCTTTGAAATCTTGTATAGAAATCAATTTATTCCCAGCTCTCACTTTGCAAACATTAAGCCCAAATGTGAACTCTAGGTGAATCCACCTCTATATCCTTTTTGCACACATTGTGACTTGAATAAATCACACAACATTTGTTAGGGAGGACTATTTCACCATTGAAACCAATCTTACCTTAAGGTTTTGTCTAATGCAGAAGAGATGAACAACATTCAACCTAACAGAGAAAATAGAGTTTCATAAAATAATCAGAATGAGTTTCTTCTCCTCCAATTTCTCTTTTATAATTTACTTTTTAATAATAAGCCTTTAGCTCCAAATAAGTGAGACTTTTATTTTATTATTTTCTTTTGAGCCTTAAAGTCACTTTAAAAATCACTTTTATAAATAATTAATATAAGTTGTCCTTACATTCACCTTTTAACAGCTTAAATATTTGATTATTTAATATTTTAATCATTTTACCTACACATCTGCCCAAAGTTGAGAATAATAATAAAATAACCCAAAAATGAATTTAATTACACCAACATGCTCAAAAGCTCACTGGAGATTTGCCAATAGTGGCATGGTGTGATGGTTAAGTTGTGTTGTTATTCTTGCCATCAAGGTTCAAACCCCATTGGTGTGTAATTGTTCAGAATTTATATTGGGGATGAGGTCCCCAATTTGTGACCTCACCAGTTCATAGCTTCGGGTCAAAAGCATTTACCCCTCTTAATAAAAAATAAAAAACAAAAAAAAGCTCACTAGAGATCCAACTTAATTAAAATTGATAATTTTCAAAAATAGAATATTTCTCCAAGAAGTTTGGAATGCGATTTTATTATAATTATAATTATCGTAAGATGATATTATAATTATAATTATCGAAAATAATAATATAATATAATTTAATATTATTATGAAAATATAGATAGAAAACTAATATAAATAAATATTGTTAAACTACACTCAAAAAGAATCAATAGACTCATCTTGATCCCTTGAACATAATGCCACCATCTAAACTCCATTTCAAAAAGGCTAGTGCTCTCCACAAAAGTTAGAGCTTCTAGAGATGTTGGTAAGTCCAAATGAGGAGATTACAATCCTCCCTCCCTAAAGATTGCTTGTCCTCAAGCAATGCCAACTCACTCACCGATTGATCCCAAATTAATCCCAATATGATTCCAAGATACAATTCAAGCATGATAAGATTGTTGTTGGTAATCCTCCTAGTAGACCATCTAATAAAGAAGAAAGAATTGAGGTTGTAGTGAAGTTTACCCATGGAATGTTATGATACATGAAGACTTCATCATCTTGAAGACACCCCCTTTGGTTGACGGTATGAAATCAAGGTATGCAATGTTTTGAATCTAGCTACGACATATTTTCATGATTATATTGCGTCAACCTTGCATGGTGTTTAAACTTAAATATTTGAGTTTGCCAAGAAGTAAGAAACACCAATACTATTGTGAGTTAAGAAGTTGTGTTGAGTATCTTCTTATCTATGAAGGAGTCATTATGAATACCAAAGTAGCACAGCCTAAGCATGATGGAGCTACTTCATTGTGGGGTATTTATGCAAAAGTTCACCAACTAGGTACATTGGAGGTTTGTGATGATAAAAGGATTGTTCTTTGGAGGATCATGGGACAAAATTTCAGATTTTGTGCAGCTGTCATCATTTCAATCAGCCATCATATGATTTAGTTGCATACATACAAGTGGATTGGCCAGTATTTTCAGTCAAAGAATGGAGCATTTTTCAGTTGGAGATCAGTGGTAAAGAATTTTCAATTTTCGCAAGGGTGCTTTAAATCATTATAATGCTCACATTTCTTGTGCATATAAGGATAATTCATTATTGCAGTTGTTGTTCCAATTTGTGTTGCTTATTTTGATAAAATCAGCCAATGAGTTATTGATTTCAGATTTGAGCAAATGCAAGGATAAATCTCTTAAGGCCACTAAATTATGGAAGCATTTGTGTGAAGGGTTCCAGTTGAAGGAATTGAAATTTTCAGTTCATATGTCTTTTTGTTGGGTTGAACAAATGGTCTAAAACTATCAAAATATATTTTCTGCTCAAACTAATCCATGTCATTTCTGGGAATCTGTAATGAGTTGTTTTGAGTATCATCCTTACTTATTAAACAGATTAATTTCTTTGATGCCCAAGATCATGTCAGACAATGGGATTGCAAGTATTGACTGCATTGAGCCACTCTCGCATGAGATGTTCTATTTTACAAAGGAAGAATCTAGATCTTGCAAGTATCTCAATTTGGTTCTTCAAGTTGGTTATCACGTTGGGCTACAAGAGAAGAAAATGGAGACTTGGCACATTGGTATTCCACATTTAATCAAAGTGGCGCAGCGAAAGCATGGTGTAGTATTCCTGAGATTGATTTGGAATCCTCGAATCATATTGGGTTTAATCCGAGATCAATCAGTGAGTGAGTTGGCATTGCTTGAGGACAAGCAATCTTTGGGTAGGTGGGACTATAATGTCCCCATTTTTTTGGTCATACCAACATCTCTAGTAACCCCAACTTTCTTGGAGTGCACCAACATTTTTGGAATGGAGTTCAAATAGTGACGTTGTGTTCAAGGGATCAAGATGAGTCCATTGATTCTTTTTGTGTGCAATTTCGACATTTCATGTGCATTCCAAACTTCTTGAAGAAATATTATATTTTTGAAAAGTATCAATCTTAATTCAGTTGGATCTCCAATGAGCTTCAAAACATGTTGGCATAATCAGAATTCACTTTTGGGCTATTTTATTATCTTCTGCAACTTTGGACATATGTGCAAGAAAATAATTAATATTTAAGTTGTCAAAAGATGAACTTAAAGAGAAGTTATATTAATTATTTATAAAAATGATTTTTAAAGTGACTTTAAGGCTCAAAAGAAAACAATAAAATAAAAGTAACTTATTTGGACCTAAAGGTTTTAAATTAAAAAGTAAAATTAAATTATTATTTCCCAAAAGTTCAAAAGTGCTTATAAAAGGGAAATTGGAGGAGAAGAAGTTCATTCTGATTATTTTATGAAACTCTATTTTCTATGTGAGGTTGAACGTTGTTCATCTCTTCCGCCTTAGACGAAACCCTAAGGTAAGATTAGTTTGGGGAGTGAAAGATCTTCCCTAGCCAATACTATGTAATCCATTCAAGGTCACAATGTGTGCAAAAAAGATTTAGAGGTGGATTCATTCAAGATTCATATTTGTGTTGAATATGTGCGGAGTATGAGATTGGGTTGAAGCGATATATCTCTTCAAGATTTGTCAAATTTATAGGTTATAAATTTATAAAAGTATTGCAAACAAATATAAATCAGGGATACTCGAGGATGCGTCCCTTGTCTGAAAATACCCGTCCCAGTCTGGAGACGTCCCGAGGACAAGGACGACCAAGGGATTCCCAACATACCATTTTTTTGCCAAAACAAGGGAAATGTTTCCGAAATGGGAGGACGGCTAGGTCTGAAATAGGGGACGGCCAAGGGATGCCTAGACGTCACCCGACCATCTCGGGGACGGCCAGTCGTCCCCTACATCAAACCCAGCTTTTGACAAGGAAATGTAAGTTGTAAACAATCTACCAAGGTAGAGTTTACTTGCCTTGGAAAGACTGAATAATAATAATCATAATAGAAGAGAAGGAAATGCGTTTATATGTTACTGTCCCTGCTTGTAGAGTTTACTTGCATTGTAAAGACTGAATACAAACAACCATACAAAAGCCATAAAGTCCTTGCTTATAGAACATACATATAAAATCATCCATATAAAAGGCATGTAACATAAGGGGAGCTGAAACAAAATATTAAATGATGTAATGCTAATGAAGCAGCACCGAAATGATCCTAGATATTCATCATCTTCTCCTTTGCTTGGAGAGTCTAGATGGTCCAACAAGTCCTTGTGATGGCACTTGTGGTGCTTAGACAAGTCCATTTGCAGGTGATTTATTAACATTGGAATCTCATCTTTCTGTTTGCTAGTGTGATTGATAAAATTTTCCAAGCTACTCTCCACCAGGTTTGAGGTTTAAGGTGTTGGGTGTGCAGTGAGATTCATATTTTAAAAATTATATTTCGTTGAGGCTAAAGATCACCCAACCGTACCATTTTATTAGCCCAAATAAGGGGCCATACAAGTAATATTCCCCAAGAAAAGGAATTGATGCTGATTTTGAGACTTAAAAGCCTCCCCATATCCTTATGCAGCTTTTATAGACTCCCAAAGTCAGTGCAGCAGCCTTTATGGGAATCGCAACTTTAATATAGCTGCTATACTACCCTTAAGAGAGTTGTACTTATTTGCTGGTCATATCATTCAACGCTATACATGTACCATTGGAGCCATACTTAATTGTCGATCGTACCATTGAGAGCCATACATGAAATAAACATTTAAGCATAAGTGACATTTACATATGGACATTTACTTCCTCATACTTTAAGTTATATTTTGTAACCTATAGTTTCATTATTTTGAGTATGGTTTTGGATCTCTAAGAGTTGCAATGCAAATTCTAGTTTTGGAGAACCCTATAATTTTTCAAACTTAATCAAATTTCAATAAGCAGCAAGCTCTTATCAGCTTCAATAGTACCCAGCCATTATTCAGCGTTGACAAGCATTTTAGAGGTGTTCCAAGTATAAACACTACTGTTGAGAAACAAACTTGTCATTTCTAATGCTGTTCACATTGCTACATCATTGTAACACCTACTGCAAGTGTATTTGGCATCTTTGGAGGTTAGAAGACTAAGCATTCTACATATTTATAATCCTGATTTCTGGAACAGCAAATTGTATTGTTCATTTTAATTTGTTTCCAATTCTATTGAAGCTTGCAAATTGTTTGAAAAAATGTCCCTCAATTATCTTTGAATACTGTGTTGTTTATATGATTGGTTCAAGATCTAAATTCATAGTCATAGCTATTCAAAATCATGGCATTCAAAATTCTTGTGTACTAAGGTATACACAAAGTGTTCGACGAAATGTCTACAAGATAAAATCAGCAACATTGCAAGTTTGGAACAAAAAAATTTGGCCAGGTTATTACACTAAGATTATACAAGTAGGGCCTTCATATATGCCACCAAGGGAGGCAAAACCAAGGACCACAATCTTAGACAAGAACTATTCCAAGATAAACATTCTTCCAGACAAAATGAAAGCTATACGGTCATAAGTGGATGCAACATTATCATGGATAGGTGAATGAACATTAGGAATTATCAACTAATCAAATTATGGTGAAATGCATAGAGGGCCCTTACTTCCTTAGGGATGTTGATGGTTCAAGGCACCCCAAGGATGTTGAGTATCAGTTTCATATCCTTGGCAATGCTATTAAGAAGGTTGGCCCCCAAAATGGGGTGCAAGTAGTGACAATGAGGCCTATGTGTGCAAAGTAGCACGGAAGTTGGTTGGGGCAGCCTATAAAAATATATGGTGGACTTCTTGTTGCGTGTGTTCCCTGAATAATGCACTCAAGGGCATGGAGAAAATAGATTTGATCAAACTTATGCAAGAGATGTGTAGATGTTTATCTACAACCACCAAACATCACATGCACTAATTCAAACCTTCTCAAAGAAGGAACTTATGAAACCTACAAAGACCAAATATGTGTCATACTTCATTCTCTTCGAGAGAATATTTGAGTTGCAAGAGGCATTACAACTAATGGTCATGACACAAGAGTGGAATTGGTGACCTAATTCTCAACCAAAGCAAGGGAAGAGTCTGAAGAGCAACATTTTTTGGGCTAATGCCAAATACATTGTCTCAATCATATCTTCAATTTTCACAATCATTAGATCTAGGGAAGCTACTATTCTAAACCTTGAAGAGGTGTATGAGTGCATTAACAACCAGTTTGGCCAAATGAAGGTCATTGTAAAAGCGTATGACCCAACCTTGCAATTCTATGATGAACACATTTAACCTATCATTCAACAAAGCTAAGAGAAGCTCAACACTCCCTTGCACATGCCTGCCTATGCACTGAACTCGAAGTGGTACATGCAAAGGCTTCGTAGAGTTTCCCCTACAGAAAATGTTGAGGTGAAGGCAAGGTTCATGAAGACAATTCTAAAGATGTACAACATTGAGAATGTTGCCACCATCCATACTAAGAGCACCAAATTTGTTACACTTAAGGGGGCTATGGCACAAGATGACTCAATTCTATGGTAGACCTTTGGCAATTTGCTATTTGCTTCTTGTCCCAAATTTATAATTCTTCTACTGTTGAAAGGAACCGATCTACATATGGCTTTGTCCACTCTATCAAGAGAAATAGACCTACCTCTAGAAGGGCAGAGAAGCTTGTAGTTATACATAGCACATTACGTCTAATTAACCGCAACATGCTTACATACAAGGAGAGTCCAACAACATGATGAGATGTAATGCTATAAAAGCAGCATAGATTGATGTTGATGAAATACAAATAAAGTTGGTTGTGTCTATTTGAAGAAGCTTGAGCTAGATGGGTTGAGTAGTTCCAACAACATGGAGTTTACCATGACCTTTGACAATGATGATTAAAGGCATTGGTCAAGTTTATTTCAATTTTGAACTTAATCACAATATCAACATTTTGAATATAACAGCATATTGATATTTGGCATTTTCATTGTTCAGGCATTGTGTTTCCCATTAAGTAGTTTACTGTTTCAATTGTTATTTCTTATACATTTTTTATAATTAATTTTTCATGTGTTGTATTATATTTGCATCGTCATCCCCCCACAGTCCCCAAAACCTGTTCCCCATCTCCCCATTCTAAAACTCCATGGAACTATGGTCTATAGGACTTATCAAGATTTATATGCTTGCTTAGCAGATTGTTACTGTTTAATTGTGTATGATATCATTATACAGTAACTGTCAAAAGACTTATACTTTGCATATTATTTCTTGAATAATGTAAAGGCAGAACTCATTTTTGTAGTTTGAATTCGGAAGGACAGGTACTAGAAACCAAATAATATAATTTAAAAAATTAATAAACTAAAAAGATATTGTTAGCTGTAAAAGAAGGATGCACTTTCTTCTTTATTAAAAAACAAAGTCTCTCGCAAATAAAACATTCCTAATAAAATTCTTAAATCAAGATAATTAGCAGGTTGTCACTCATAAATGCAAGAGGCCCGATAATAAATCCTGTAATTAAAAAAATTAGCAAGTTGTCTCATAAATGGAACATTCCTATTAAGAAATCCTGTAGTATCTAAAACTAGAGGGGAATATCTGTAAACCTGCAAGCCTAATTTGAACCCAGAGAAAGGACTTAAACGAAGAATTCAAGAAAGGATGGTAATGTTAGAAAAAAAGACCTAGGTGATCGATATTGTTGAAAATGTTTACAAAATTGATTGAAGAGAACAATGTTCAAATGGTGAGAGCCTTCCATAGCTGGCATATCTATAGCCTAATTTGAAGGAAAAACAATAAATGCCTAAAACCGTTTTAAACAGGTATTGATTTAAAAAACAACTTAGATAATCAATCTTGTTGAAAATGCTACAAATAACTGTGGAATGGGATGTGATAAAAGAATTAGGGCTTTCGTAAAGAAGCCCCGGATTCAAATCATAGGAGACATATTAAGATGTTGAAATTAAAATAGAGTCAAATACTGCATCCAGATCAATAGTTGCAGCATATTCCCAAGAGATAAAGCTGAGCATATCCCGTGGATTAATTTGACCAAAGAGGTGTCTTTGGTCCTCTTTGGTCATGGCAACTAAGTAAATTTTACAAAAGAGCAGGTGCTACTTATAAAAGAAGGTTGAACTCTAGTGGTAAAACAATCAGATAGAGAGTCCCAGATTCAAATTCAATGAAAAATGAGAAAATGGAGTCCCAGGTTTTAGTATTTTAAGACATAATAAAATATTGAAATTGAGTAAAACGCTATACATTTGTCAAGCTAAGTGCGGTACAGAGATTGTCAAGAAAATAAAGGAATTCATGGAGTGTGTCAAAAACGTTAACAATATTAAATAAATACACTTATTTTTTCTAAAAATTGAAGGCCTGTATACCTGGATAACCCTAGGAGGGTTGAACATAGGAGGAGGAGGAGTGAGCGCGCATTTATCCTCCTCCAACGAAGCGAACGTAACTTCCGGAAGGGAAGGGCACCGACACTTGTCAGTATCCTTACCTTCAGCCGAAATCAGGCCGAGGCCGAGACTAAGGGCCAGAATAAACCTTACAGTAGCAGCCATGATGTCTAACGCTACAGCGAGCGGTAATAACCCTGAAAGACGAGGGGGAGCAAGCGGCAGTCAGATTCGATCCCGCGACCTGTGCCCCATAACAGAGCCGTCGCCCATATGTGGAAGGAACCTTCTGTTATGGATTATGCGGTTACTTTGTTTTGGGGAAGTTTGTTGAATGTCTGTGCGAACCTCAGGATACAAGGCCGCTTCTGGCTCCTTGGATGTTGGGTACTATATATAAATATCTGATGCTTGTTGCCGATGAATGCTCAGATTTATTTTCCCGTGAAGGCAATCCACTTCCAGCATTAATCTAACGGGCTCTCCTCCCTTTCTCTTGACTTTTTTTCTGTGCAATTTATTCTTAAACCAACTCCTACGCCATACATAGTTGACGTTTAGAAAGGTATAAAAGCAGATACTAGTGGGATCGTACGCTGTATATAAATGGTAAAAGCGCCTCGGTTTTTTTAAAATGCAGTTTTCCCCTCCCATGTACCAACGTTGTTATCTCTTTGTCTTTATTATTTCTCGGTCTCAAACTTTTAGGAAAATCCTTCCCCTAAGTTCTATTTCTCCTAATAAATATGCACTTTGGAATTCAATCTAAAATTTGAAAGACTCAAATTTTTTACTTATAGATAATATTTTCTTTATGTTAGGGTGAAAATGTATATAGTTTTTTTCTTTTCAATTTGAATTTATTTTAATCTGATCATTTCATATGCAATGACTAAGGTTTAAGCAGTTTGTTTCTATGTAAAAATTGGTAAATAACATGATGCTAATTTGAATCCGACTTTCCACATTCTAATGATCTAAATCTGATCTACATTCCTCTCATTTCTTGAATTGAGCTAAATCTATGATCATTAATTTGAAACTAATTCAAATTTGCACCTACCAATTCGACCCCTAAACTTTTAAATTCAAATGTATTCATGGGCCCAACTCAAACCTCTTCTTACTAGCTATTGTTTGCCAACTTGAGCATGAAATGTGTGATTTGCATGCTAAGGTGTTGTATAAAAGAAAAAACCCTAATTCATTTTATGGTCATTGAGATTTGAGGTATGCATCTCTTATTTGACTCACATTATCACTTAGAGAGCATCATAGCACATATGTGCATCCTCAATGAATATCAACATCTGCATTATAAGAACAAACTAGGCATATTACATAATCATTTGGCATGTCTTCAATTCTTTTTCAAAATTATTAAATCGACTCAAGGGATTTGACTAAGGAAATAACCCTTGCACAACAAACTCCAATGGTATCTATAGAGACAAGCAAATATTAAATTGCAAGTTCAAATACCCAAAGAAAACAAGTTACAGTAGGTCAAGAGTGTGCAAGTCGTTTCTATAGGAAA
The DNA here is from genome assembly GCA_007115665.2 of Sequoiadendron giganteum. Lineage (NCBI taxonomy): Eukaryota > Viridiplantae > Streptophyta > Pinopsida > Cupressales > Cupressaceae > Sequoiadendron > Sequoiadendron giganteum. Next base: position 358,695,560 of record CM021105.1, on the reverse strand, counting down.
GGGTCAAATACAAAGATTAGAGATCAAATTCATGAGTGTGGAGATCATTTCCATGATATAGAAATGACTTAAAGTGGAGTGCATATCATTTTATAGTCCATCAAAGCATTATTGTAAGGTCATGTATGTTTAGCCCTTGCCTTGTCATGAATTTTGTTAGGTTTGATAGATTTTATTCTCAACACCTAGTGGTAGAGGGTTAGCCTATGTTATATATGCTTTGATTTATGCTTAATATGTCAATGATCATATTTATGCTAACTTCATTAGATGTGACTAGTATGATGATAATTTTGCTTGTGCATTGATTCAATGGTTTAATAAAGCAATATTTTGGCTAATATATTATATGTTAAATATTTATGAAACTGATATGGAAATCAATTGTATTCCAATTTAAATGATTAGTTGAGATTAGTACATTTAAATTATGTCATAATGGGATTTAATACAACATGATTGTAGCATCGTAAATTGTCACCCATGACAATTTTGCATTGTGTTTTGCTCCCCTTTAAGTAATTGGATCTAATTGTACAACTAACTTCCTAAATTATGCATTCCATAGCCCATTTGGACATTTATCAAGAAAATTCATGTGGAAAACTAATGCATTCATCTAATATTTTTCTCCTAACACTTTGTATCCTGTAAAATAGGGCCAAGAATAAGTTTCCCTAGGTGACTTAGTCCCCTATTTTGCCTCAAAAACTTAATATGTTGATATTGACATTTTATTATTTGAATTTCAAATGTCAGATGTCGCCTATCGGGATTTAATTTTTGGGAAATTAGAATAATTACATATAAATACATAGTTATTTCATCATTTGAAAACTAAGTGGAATTATTAAGCAAGAATTATTGTCAAGAGCATTATCAAGCAAGTCAAGAGCAATCAAGAGCACATTTATTGTAGCAATTTAACATCAAATCATCATGACAAAGTGTATGTGAGTTTTTTCATGTTTATGTTATCATATTGTTTGTGAGATCTAGCCCTTGTAGGTCTTCAAGCAAATCAAGCAAGCAACAATCAAGCCTTGAGGATATGTGCATGACTTCAGTCCTTCAAGAAAGCCATTTTTGAGTGGTGAGTTGCAATCCATTGTTGACTCATCAGTCATTTATCATTTAGCCTCTATTCCTTAAAAGGATAAGCTCTTTTTCATTAGCATTGCCATTGTGGAGGTGGAAACACCAACACAAGGTTTGACTTTATCATTGTTAAAATAAATTTGTATTTAATATAAATCAATTATAATATATGCATAATATATATTATTTACAAATTAGATATGTATTCTTTGTTTAGTAGACATTCCTCTATTTGTGAAAACTGCTTTGCTAAAGTTGGATGCAATTATATATGTGAGGATGTGTAAAAAAATTATTAGTGGGTAGTGAAGAATTTATTCGAATGTGTAAAGTTGAAGAGGTGTAGAAATCGCATATGTATGTTTCTTTCTTACTTCTATTTTATCATGATTGGTTTTGTCATCTTTAATGTCTAAGACATACTGATGAGCTAATTTTTGCATCCAAAAACAACTACTCCTATGATATTGTAGTGTCATAAATTGTCACCCTTGACAATTTCACACTATGTTTTGCTCCCCCTAAATCATTGCACCTAATTGACCCCATAATTTCCTTAAATTATGCATTTTGGAGCCCATTTTTACCACTTTCCAACAAATTGCAAGCATTGAATAAATGCAACCAATTGTTATTTTTCCCCGACACTTAATGTCCTAGGCATATGGATCCCCCTTCTTAGCCAAGACCCAAATTTGGACATGTCAAAGTGCCCATTTAACATTCAAAACCCAACTTGAAAAGGTCGGCTCTTGTAATGTACCTTGTTGGAAATTATATTAGATTTTTCAAATAAAGATTATCTCCCTTAAAAATATCATTTGCAACAAACAATGAAAATTGGGTATAAAATAAACTTCACCAAAATGAGCAATTCCAACACAAAAGGCATGCAACTAAAATGTGATGATATATGAATGAAAATATCATGGAATTACATCATATTTATTGTTATAAATAGCAGATAATAGCAATCTACAATTGCATCAAAATACATAGAGAAACCTCACAAATGCAAGCCAAAATATGCACCAAACAGATGCCAAACTCAACATAGCTCATCAAACCAATCTCTGATAATATGAGAAAAAATATTACATCAAGATATATCATTGATAAAAAGATATATGTTGTGATCTAGAGCAATAACAAACTAAAACACACAACTCACTTATCCTCAAAACTACACATGTAATTATGGAAAGAAATATACCAAATCGGAATCAATGAAGCACAATGATAGACTTTGTATGAATCTAATCCTAGAGACCATCAAAACCACTACCTTCAAGCCTCTAACTTATTTGTTTATCAGCCTTGGATTTCTTCCTTATTCAATTTCCTAGCCTCAGAAGAAATATCACAAACTGTGAAAATAACATGCATAGAATGAAAGAGTGAAAAATCATTTTTTTTTCCTTTAATGCAAACCACATGCAAAAGGAAAAGTTGGGCACCTAAAACTCCACACCAAAATGGAAAGAATCTTGTATGCCATAATTTGTAATTCTTTTTTCCCCAATTGGCCTCCATGAATCAATTGTTTCTCAAAAGATTTTATTTTTGACAAATATTGTCATAGGCAATTAAATTTGCTTTTTATTCAAAACATACTCCAACAAAAACCACACCCAAGTATGGGTGATAACCAATTAAAATATCCATTTGATGATTAAATATTATTTTATTTAATGCAATTATCAAAAAGAATATTAATTTATCGGTCAACCAACGGTCTTGATTTACTAATTTTAGATAATCGACTTACTAAAAATAGTAGAAAAAAGGGACATGACAAGTCCTCCCTTCCAAAAATTTCTTGTCCTCAAGTAATTACAAAAATTATGCTCCAAAAACCTTATGCCAAAATGATATGTCATGCCAAAATGCATATTAAGCCCTAATCCTATACCTATGAAGAGTTGCATTCTTTGCCAAAGAGTATTGTGCAACAATGAGGAATCAGATTCCTTTGTTCCAATACCATGAATCCAACAACCAAATATATGAAATCTAAGCTCTTATATGTGTAAGTAATTGATGCATACATTCTCACACTCCGACTGAAACATATCTTCCCACAAAGGTTTAATCAACTTGCCAAATGCACTAGTGTGAGATGAGATGAACCTGTAACTCCTAAGACCTTTCCCAATTATACAAATATGATTTTTTCTACCTTTAGGACTATTATAAGATATAATTCACTCCCCATTACATAAAATATGAATTTGAGAAATAGTTACTTCTCTTACCTTCACAGTGCTAAAATATTTAGTGTAAGAATGTGTAACAAAAAGCCCATACTTAACCTCAACTTGTGAAATATTGCTTTTAGCTTCATCGATTGATTTATGAAAAAAAAGTACAGGAGAGGAGTAGATACTGACATCATACAACAACAACATTCATAGCACCATTCTCCCAAGTCTGAATTTGCAAACAATAACTCATCTGAATAGAAGTTGATGTTCTTCCTGAGTTTATCTACAAACACAAAATTATCATCCGATTTCTGTGACTTATCAGTCAGAATATTTTTCCAAGGAATACCATAAATTTTTAGGTACACCAAAGCAAGCAACATGTTATAATCTCCAATACATATAAATCCCATCAAATACTCACTGAATCTTTAAATCGCACAATTTTGCCAACATTATTTTGTTTCGAACTGAAAAACTAAAACCACAACTTCTGGATCTAATATGAATTGGGAAAATAACAATAATAAATGATCTAGAAGAGCATAAAATTGATCTACAATAGCACCAAATTGATCTACAACAGTAGCAAATTCTCCTATACACAAAACCCACAAATCTTCACACAACTTCATTAGATACTTGCAGACAACACACACATACTACACTACAAAAATAGCTTCCTTGTATCTTCTCCAAATAAGTGTTATGATGGATTCATTAGTACTCTCTAATAGTTCAGACCTTATTCTAACATCATCATGCAAGGATACTTCTTCCAAACACATCAATCTATAATTTTTCATTACTAGTTCTTGTAATCGGTAACATGCAACTGATGTAACAACTACAAAATTGGCAAACCTGAGTAATAGTCATTGGTATGTCTAATGTTGAATTAGTGGGCAGCCAAGTGAGGTTTGAAAAATCTTCACCAACATTTGCACACCTCTGAAACTCTTCAAAATCAACAACCCATAAAATATTTTCTTTGACAAGCTAAGTGCTTTTGTTTGAAGCCATTTCTTGAATATTTACTCTACATGCTTTTAAATTTCATGGAGCTCCTCCTTTGAAATGTAACCATAACAAATCTATTTCCTAAAACATCACATCCCATAGACAAATATGGTAAGAAATCTGAAATAAAAAGTACATAGCATGATATGGTTACCTTCACAAACTTAACCAAAGCTTCTTGTGTTCTTCCCATCAATCTTGTGCTTCTTTCTTTGTTTGCATTGAAAATATTTCACATGAACCTCTGAAATGGATGGTGTTGGAATCATTACCGCTTCCCTTGAGTTGCTTCCACTATTCTACTTTCTCATGTAAATGCCCCTTAATTAAGTCATCTTGGAATTCCTCCTCATAAACGTAGTGTAGCATATGTCAACTTCTTTCTCTCAAATTGAATGGAGACCAACATTTGCATTAAGGAAGCCCAAATACCATCCCTTGATGTGTTGCCACAATAATGGGTTACACTTTTTGGGACATCCTAATTTTTACCTGAAATCACATATTTTTAGAAAATATAATGATTTAAGACTTTAAAGGTTCCATTTAAATGATTTTAATTAAAGAGGGTTTGATCAAACCCCCTTGGATAGAACCCCGTTAGTTTTAAACCATACCTATAATGGAGTCTCCTCTACATCGATCAAAAAGCTGATAAAAAACCACTTTTGATTTACCTTTTGGGCGATCAAATGAATTCATTTAAAATTTATGTTTTGTAAGTATGTAGCCATTATTATAAGCTTCCCAAAAAGTATAATTGTAAATATATTAATTTGATTATTATATTTATTTTTTATTTCTTGTGAATGTAGGTTTTCCAATGAACATCAAGTTCTTTGTTTCACACATACGAAAAAATAGGAAAATAGAGAAAAAACATACGTGTGCACTAGGTATTGATGTCCTTATTCCAACAAAATAATAATAAGTTAATTCAAATGCATACAAAAAAAGTTATGCGGGCCGAAGTACACCTCTATCCAAATTATAATTACTCTGACTTGTAAAATTAATTAAAATATATATATATGTAACAAAAAATTATGAAAAAATATCCATGCACTAGATATTGGTGTGAAAAATCTTATTTTAAAAATTAGAATTGTATCCTTTCTATAAAAAAAGTTATGCGGTCCGAAGTAAACATCACTTTTTAAAAATGTTGTTTAGTAGAAAAAATAAGTTATTAAAAATTACAAAAAGGGATTCACAATTTATTTTTTATTTTTTATTTTTAAATATAATTAGAATCTACACACAAAATCTCAGAAATCACTAGTTTGATTCATCTTCAAATTCTTAATGGTTTAGCTACTATACGTGTAAGAAAGTGAAGATCTAGTGAAAAATGTTGAGTTCAATGTCAAGTTTGGCCAAAATGTGTAACCCATTATTGTGGGATCACCCTACATCATATCCTTCCGCGAATGGATATGAAATGAAAATTACATGACATGAGTTGTTTACCTTTTCAATCCCTTGCAAAGATTATTTTGTTGCATCCTCTTGTAAGTGTTGAATGCTAGTGTCTTGTTCAAAGTATGTTGCATCATAATCCCACATAGGTTCTCAATTCAAATTAGTTTCTAACTCTATAACATGTTGGAATCCTCTAACCAAGGGTGATCTTGGAAATATGTTACTAAACACTATGCTATGCTGATTTGGAAACACTTGAATATCAAAATGAATACTATGATTCTTACCATAAAATGAGATAGCATGCATATCTTCCATCACTGAACATCTTGTTATCAGTGAAACCTTTTCCTTGCAAGAAGTCTTCATATATGTGTCTACTTCCATAATTCCTTTAGATGCACCTCCATACACAATTTCTTTCCCTTCACATGTAATCTTTTTTTTTAAATGATGATTTTGCAAAAAGACACTCATGGAATGCAGCCATCGCACACACATAACTATTTGAGTACTCAAGAGGTAGAATACATTACATACATGTTTTGGTATTGAAATTTTTAATCTCCTTATTGGTTGTATCAAATTAAAATTGCATTCTTCATCATGCTTCGTTTGCATTACTCTGATACAATCAAAACCAGATAAAACTTGCACTACACTTTTAACAAACACCAAGAGTAGTTTCCTAAAACTTCCCTCATTCATGTCAAGTTTTAGAAAATTATAATGCATGCCAAAGTTAAAACCTTCTTCATACCTATTACCAATAACACCATGGCTATCCTAATCCTCATAAACTTCTCCTTCACCCATTCGATGAAAATGTGTAGCATCTAGTTGAGGATCCAAAAGGCTATTGTGTTTATGCTCATAACCAAGGATTATATGACTTTGATCAAAATCAAAGATGTTATAGCTTTTCTTAAAATCAACACTAAGCAAAGAAAAAACAAATTTATGTTTAGTATCATCACCATACCTTTTAGCCTTAGCTTCCTCAATGGTATCCTCCTTCCATGTCTTTTGAGATGAAACTGAAACAACATTGAAATGAAAGGGATATTCTTTCCAAAATAGACCCTCATCTTGCTTAGGTATTGGCACGCCTAGTCCCAATTAAAGGTGGGCTAATTGTTGCTATCAAGGTGAAAGTATTCATTGTGTTTCTCATGTGTTATTGCTTTTTTGAGAGAGTCATGCTCCATCTTCCTAAGACTAAAATCTTCCTTTGTTGATCTAGGAATTTATTCAAACACTATCATTTGGAGTGCCTCTGGTTGAACTCTTTCTTCTTTTTGCAAATATTATTTTTATTTATGTTGCACTATCACCAAGTATTCTATATCTTGAATTTGTCTCAGTGTTTCTATCAGTGTCTCTGGTTCTTTATGCACCACATTATTCATAATAATTTCATGCATGACTGAAGAGTTATTCTAAGATATTGTCGCACATTCATCATTCTTCAAATCACTCATTGAATTAGACTCTTTTGAACTCTTCTATAACTATCTACTCCACTTCAACCTTTTGCTCAAATCTATCAATCAAAATTTGATAAAATTCATCAAAAGAATCTACCTGAATATGGACATGGGTGTTCATACCTTGGTACCACCAACCATGAGCAACTCCTTCAAGATGTAAGATTGCATACTAAATGAAAACTTGTTCCTCCATGGAACTAAGTAAGTAATAATATTGCACCTCAAATAACCATGCTCTGACTGATATCTTGTTCATGTAAGGAAGCTAAGGTAGCAGAACAACTTCTTACACTAACCTTGAGAGGAGAATAATGCAAAACTTTAACAAATATTTAACAGTTACAAAAACTTAAATAAAAATAAACACAAATATTATGCATACCGTAACACAATGATTTACATGGGGAAAACCCTTTCGATAGAAAAACCCCACACTCCAAAAGTCGCCCAATATATTATTCAAAAGTAAAAAGATTACAATATACTTGCAAAACAAGCTTCTCACAGGAGTATCACCACCAGAGATCAAGAGACAATCTGACCACTATCAGACTCTCAGATACACACCCATCTACATACACCCCACCTGCTCATAACAAGCCTTTTGGAACCTTCTAGAATTAGGGTTTTACAAGCTCATTTTTTATTTGATGTGTTAACAAAAAAATCTTGATGTGACAGTGAGAAAAATCCTTGATGTGTAAACGGGAAAAAACCTTGAGATGTCAGCGGGAAAAAACCTTTACGTGTCAGCGATTTTCTTTTGGGGGCAACCCCCACATCTTGTTATGAGTGTATAGTATTTGCACGATTAGTCACCACATACCAACATACATCCTATCAATAAATCGTATATAATTGCAAGGTTGAGACACATTTTCCCAACAATTTAACCCATCAAAAGTGGGTGTTGAAGATTTTCTAGCTTTGCAATCAAGATCTCTTCCATTAGAGTCTAAATATTCTTTATGACCCTTGATGGCCATCATGCTCTGCATGTGAGTGATATAATCGCTATATGGGGTTGCATTTATAAATCCTTCATCTTGATTAATATATGGTTCTCTGATGGTTGTTAGATCTCTGGTCAATTCTTCCATATGATCGGCCATCTTTTAACTCTTATTTCCTTTTGAAAAATATGATCAAACCCTCAGGCTGGAAAGATCATGGCTATGATACCACTATAATTTCCCTTCCTATAAATTATATTATATTTTTCAAATAAGGATTATCTCCCTTAAAAATGTCGTTTGTAACAAACAGTGAAATCGGATATAAGATAAACTTCACCAAAATGAGTAATTCCAACACGAAAGGAATGCAACTAAAATGTGATGATATATGGATGAAAATACCATGGAATTAAATAATATTTAATATCATAAAAAATAGCTAACAACAATCTACGGCTACATCAAAATACATAGAGAAACCTCACAAATGCAAGCCAAAATATGCACCAAACGGATGCCAAACTCAACATAGCTCATCAAACCAAACTATAATAATATGAGCAATAATATTACATCAAGATATATCAATGATACAAATATATATTCTACAATCTACAGAAAATAACAAACTAAAGTTACACACAACTCACTTATCCTCAAAACTACACCTGCAATTATGAAAAGAAATATACCAAACTGAAATCAATGAAGCACAATGTTAGAATCTGTACAAATATGATCTTGGAAACCATAAAAACCACTATCTTAAAGCCTCTAACTCCTTATTTTATCAGCCTTTTAGTTATTTCGTCTTCAATTTCCCAACCTCAGAAGAAATATCACAAACTGTGAAAATAGCATGTGTAACATGCCATTCATTCACTAAAGTAATTTTTCTTGAGTTTTCACTTTGAGTGTAAATAAACTATGTAACTAACCATTACAAATAAAAAAATTCTTTTCTTTATTGAGAACAAATGAACATAGATATCACAAAAATATTCAACATGGATTCCATTTCAATGTAATAATTTTATAAATTACAATATTCCAAGAATGTGTGCAAGTACATACATAGCTCAATCAAGCTTCAAAGCTAGATATAGATGGTTCAAGATCCGCCTTTCAAATCTTGGTCTTTTGTCACCTGCTAAGGAGGAGAAGAATCACTCAAGCACTTTTCCACCAACCACAAACTCATATGCGGTCCCCCACACATCTATCACAAGATAGATGGCCCTACCCTTTGACGAAGAGATTTATGGAGTAACCTCATATGAAAACCGTTTTGAGCTTAGTGTTGCATCCTACATGACTAGAACTTGTAACCCTACAATTTGGAGCTAGCATGCACTACATGGACATGGTGAATAGACAGTGGAGCCAAAGGCAATCACACTACTTTGGTCAAAGTGTTCTCACTCAGTACTTCGAGTGATATTCATCCTATTCACTTACACTAGTTAAGCTTGATTTGTCTTAAGGTCACTATAATCTATGCATAGGTATTTCCTCCAATGGGTAATCTTTAACTCCAAAAATAACCTATCCCTTTTCCCATAAACTCTATGGTATTTCTACTCACAAATCATATGAACAAGTTCCCTCCCTTCAATGGATAATATATCCCAGGAGTAACCCACTAGCTATCTAATATAATCAAATAACTTTAGCTATGAATAACCCTTAAAATATCCTTGTTTAATCATATCTAGTACAACAATACCCATGACAAACAACTTCTCCTATTATAGATTAATTACAAGCACTTCACAAAAAAGCATAAAACAACTTATTTTTCCTTTCCAAAGAAATTTTATGTTTTCCTAATGCAAGTAATCTCAAGTACTTCAAATAAAGAATTCAAGATTCAATCTTTCATAAATAAAAATAAAGGAAGATTAGATTCTTATGCCTATAATACGCTTTACCACTTGACTATCTTAGCACACAACCTTCCAATCAGCAGCCTACTAGCTTCACTTAGACCTCTTCTATCAATACTTCAATAAGACTCTACTCGCAATTGATAATATACTCTCACAAAATACTCAAGGCTCTCACAAGATACAACAGAATGCAATTGCAAAATAATCTAGATTAGTGCATCCCAAATGACAGTGTAAACCTCTCTATTTATACAACAAAATGAGACTTTACAACCTATAGAAAAGGCATGCAAAATGATAGCTTAATCCATGCAAGTAAGCTCACTTCACTTAGCTTAAAAGGTGGCAGAAAACTAAACACAAACTCAAAACATGAAGCTACATATCGAACCATCTAATTGACAACAACAAGAGACTTATTCATTTGTGCTCATGTTAAAATGATGGCAGTCGAATTGCAGCAAAGATGGACTTCTATAGCAAATTGAACTTCATTATTCTGGCACCAAGTATGCAGTCATTACCCTATTGCTTTGGCATGGCTTTACTCATTGAAATGGTCTACAATCATAGTGCAACACATGCTCAATATCGACTAAGTCTAAGCTTTACAGAAAACAAAGGAGTAAAGAGTCACTTGGCACAAAAATGATGACCAATTCCTTGCATTGTTGTTACTTTTCCTATTATCATGCATCTTATACTTTATGAGGTTGGTGTAGCATTCTATCACTTCATTGCTTTTATTATTAAGATATATGCCTTCTAAGTTTGAATAATTCAATGCTCATAAAGACAATGATGCATTTCCAAAGTATCGATATTATGGTTTTATCTACATTAACCTTTTATTGTTTTGAAATACTTCCACATAGTTCGGCCTTTATACAATGTTAACATACACATTATTCGCTTTTAAATACTTTGCAATATCTCATATGCAAATCGGCCTATGATCATAGATATAAATCGACCCTCAAAGCATCATAAATATATTTATAAATATATATTAATATATGTACATATACATACATACATACATATATATACCAATAAAGCACATATATGTATATGTATATGTATATGTATATGTACTAATATATATACACCATGTCAACCAAGTATGAACATATTCAATATATGAATGAATATAAACAAGTTAACATTCACATAATAATAGCAACCATATATATATATATATATATTCCTCTGTGTACATGTATACGTATGTATACATATGTTGACGCATTCGTATGGGAATGTATATTTTCCAATCATATGTGTGTATCGATACATGTATACATATGGATATATGTATATATCTTATATATATATATATATATACACAATCGATTGTACAACAAACACATACATAATTAATATTGTATTGATAGGGAATAGTCGTGTGATGTATTTATACATATACACTTTCATGTCGTATTATCCACTCGATAGTTCCATGCTCACAAGTAACTCATTCATAAGCGTGCATAGGTACGTCTACCTATGTACTCTCATGTACATGTTCATGCATATGGACCATCGTTGACATGCATATGTATACATATACATACATTCCACGTGTGTTCACCTCATCTATACAAGCATAGTAATATAACGAAGAACTCATAAGCTCTAAACATATAAACATCACCTAAGCATGCATTCAACAACAATCAAGACCCATGTTAATGCAACACATATACTAAGGTTGACTTACCAAATTCCAACATAATAACTTGACTCATCCTTTCTACTGTGAGTGTGTGTAAGCTCAGATAGGTTACGTTACTGGTTACCCAACCAAGATCTTCTCCTAAGTGATACTTCCCCTCCACCTGAAGGATTGAACATATACCTACATCAACTAACACATTCCCATGATAGTCAGTTGTTCAACAAAATATGCATTACACATAATATTTCTCCATAGTTAGAATAACTATTTCAATAACTATCCATCTCACGTATATGCATTTCTTCATATATCATTAAATGAAATAACATTCATTCACAATTCATTGATAAAAAAGTGAAAGCACAATTTATTCTCATTCAGAATTCAAGTTACATTCACATTTACCCTACATAGTAATAGTAAATAGTAAATACACAATTGAGGTGTAACAACATGCATAGAACGAATGAGTGAACAATCAAAAAATTTCCTTTAATGCAAACCGCATGCAAAATGCAAAGTTGGGCACCCAAAAATTCACACCAAAATGGAAATAATATTGCATACCATGATTTTTAACTCCTTTTTCCCAATTGGCCTTCATGAATCAATCATTTCCAAAAGACTTACTTTTTGACAAATATTGTCATAAGCAATTAAATCTATTTTTTTAGTTAAAACATGATCCAACAAAAACCATACCCAGGTATGGGTGATAAGCAATTAAACTATCCATTTGATACTTAGATATTATTTTTAGTTAATCCAATCATCAAAAAGAATATTAATTTCTTGGTCAATAAACTGTCCCAATTTATATTTTTGGATAATCGACAAGTACTAAGAATAGTAATTTAGAATTTTTAGAAAATTCAAAAAAAGGGACATGACAACTCTCGAGATCGAATTTTTGAGAAATTAGAATAATAGTGTATAAATACCTAGTTATTACATCATTTGATATCCATTTAGCAAGAGGTGAACATTAAGAGCATTCAAGAGCAAGTCAAGAGCAACATTTCAGTGATTTATTGCAACAATTCAAGATCCAAAGATCATGTCAAAGTGTATGTGAGTTCATATTATCATATTATCATTGTTTTGTTAAGGCTAATCCCTTTTTTAAGTTGCTAAAGCATTCAAGAAAATCAAGCAAGAAAGATCCAAGACCTTGAGCTGATGTGCATAACTTCAATCCTTCAAGGAAGTCATTGAAGGGTGGTGAGTTGCAACACTTTGTGGTTTCATCATTCCTTCCTAGCCATTTATCCATTCTATCATTAACATTGCCATTGTGGAAGTGGAAACACTCACATGGGGTTTGACTGAGGCAAGCCCCTAAATGGCCCAACATTTTCCCTCTCTTTGAATGTGTAGGTTTTAGGTTTGAAGAGAATTGAAGAAGGCTTGAAGACAAATTGTCCATTGTTGAAATTGAAGCCCTACATATTGTCAACCCATAAAAACTCACTTACAGATTTATTTAACAATGTTTCGATAATTCTGCAACCAAAATTTAGAAGCTCAGATCTGTCATCAAAGAACCCCGAAAATAGAGCAGAAGTGCCTTACAAAGACCCATTCGCCCTAGGGTGACCCAGTCTGTAACATTCCCATTGTTCTAGACTCAATTTTTTTTCTATGTTTTTAACCACAAGTGATTAAATCACGATGTCATCATGTAGCAACAATTTTTTTCTTTTCAGAAACAAAGATAACATGCACATTTGAAATAAACACTATTACTAACTCTTCCATTGCATTGTATTGTAATTTCACAATCTTTCCAAAGTACTGATTTCATATAAATAATCTCAAGCTAACTTTTCATGTTTACAATATTCCATATAAATGGATACAAGGATACATACATAGCTCTTCTGAGCTTACTGGCAGTAGAAATACATATGGTCCAGGTAGCCCCCCTTCAAATCTTGGTTGCCAACTGATGAGGAGAAGCATCAATCAAGCGCTTTTCCACCAACCATGGGCTTACTGCGGTCCCCACACATCTACCTAACTAGTAAAATGGCCCTACCCTTCGACGAAGAGATTGGGTTGGTAACCTCATAAAACTAGCCTTCTTGAGCTTGGTGTTGTGTCCTACAAACTAGAACTTTCCCATACATTGGCTATAACCTACATGCATGGCAATCCTAGAATAGCATGCGTAACTAGATCATAGTGAATTATTAGTGTAAATAGTTGAAACTTACACTACTTTGGCCAAAGAATTCATCACTCAGTTACTTCGAGTGAGATTCATCCTATTCACACACTTTCCTAGCTCAATTTGTTATGACCACACATATTCTATGCATAGGTTATCCCCTTCATTAGATTATCCTAACCCTAGGAATAACCTATATTCTTTCACTAAGACGTTTTGACTAACGTAACTCAAACTAATTTATAATCCAAACTTCACAACTCCTTAAATCAAACTATATGTATATAAGGTTTAACTTAGCATAGCTTATAGTAAACACTCAAATACTCATTCCTACATATATAATATGTTAATATAACCCATTTACGGGTTTAACAAACAACTAAGCTCCTCAAGCATCTTTCGAACTTATCAAAAATAATATACACATTCATAATAAATCCTCTAAATTTCCTCTTTCAATTCAATTCAAACAAAACATATGAGATCAAGCAATCTTTTCAATTTAAAATATAAAATAGAGTAGAAAACTAGCATGCTTATAATTAGAAAGCTCCAATAGATAAATCTAGATTCCTAGCACAACCTTCACCAAAATTAGCTTGCAACTCCTAAACTCATCTTTTCACTTAGAACTTCTATCTTACCTTGTCAAACTCTAACTATGTAAACCTCTCTAAACTCACTCTCAAAATTCTCACAAACTCTTAATTCGGAAAATGCAGCCAAGTAACTCTCAGAAAAATAAAAAAATAAGAATGCAATTATGCATCCCATAATATGGAGAATGCTTCCCTATCTATACAAAAACTTGAGCACTCTAAGACTACAAACAAGCTCTCATTCTTGCCACTTCTCGCACTCAAAGGTTCGACTCAGCTAGCAGGATTCAAGGTGGCAGATTTAAAATGATGACTGAATGCATATGCTTAGTTAGTCACTATATCCCTATGACAACAGAGTGATTTACTCATAAATGCAACACTAATGCTTTCACAGGTCAACTCTTCTCATCCAACTTCATACTTGACTATTTCTCACATTCTACTTTGCCTCATACACTAGAGATGAAATGCAAAATAGACTTCTAAAAGGTACACACAATTCATAATTTGGTGCCACACAATATATCATGTGCCCCTATTTACTTGGTTGTTATTTGGAAAATACCAGGTCAAAGTTCTTTATACATTTAATATTCACTTTACCTTCGTAAAATTGACTAAGTCTTTCCTGATTATTCTCATGCTTTGGTTTGCTTTATTCCCTTGCTCCTTACTATAGCGTTGCCTATGTTTACATTACTGGGCATTTAAATTCTTTATGCAATGTTATTTGTTTATGTGTTGCCTCCATATGATGCACAATCCTTTTATTTTTTCGCTATACATTATATGTATATGCTACGCTTTATACACAACATGCGCTTTAAATAAATATTCCAACGCTATTAAAAAAAAAAAAATATATATATATATATATATATATAATGCATCATTCGTCATTCGAATGCATATACTAATTTTTACATATTTTGCATAATAATGCATGCATATATATACATATATATGTATGCATATATATATATATTAATATTCGTATGGACGTTTCCATCATTGTCACTACATACACACATTAATATATATATATATATATACATATACTATGTATATCATGTCTTGACATTTAAACACATATATTCACAATCCCATCGATCAACATATATACACGAAGTGTATATATGTCACCTTTGTCTTATCAATATTCCTATGCATATAGTTAATCCATCCATGAGCATGCATAGATACGTCTATCTATGTATACTCATGCATGTATTTACTCATGTGTTTGAGTTTATCGTAGACACGTACATATATACCTATAAATACATTTTATGTATATATCTCATTGATTTAAATATAACACATAAAGAAGAACTAACACATGATAAAGAGACTCAATCACATATTCAAAAACATTCACTGACAAGATCATAACATCCTCTAAATGATACACAAACAAGGCTAAGGATAACTTACCATTTTCCAAACTATTGACTTGACTTCACTAAACTAGAGGTGAGTATGTGAAAGCTCGGTTAGGCTCATTAAGGGTTACCAAACCAAGTTCTTCTCTTGAGTGATACTTCCCCTCTCTTCTGGAGGCTTGGATCTACTCCTACATCCAACTTAGTACATTGCAATAGTAGTTAGCCAAATCAATTACAACCATTTGCATCATATATTTCATAGTCAGAATCATTATAAAATATCAAATTGAATCATTCATTTATTATATTCCCAAGATACATAAAGCATAAACATATACATTTAAAGCATTTTCACCCAACTAGGTAAAAGTAAATAAGTAATAACACAACAGGGTGTAACATATCCCTCCCTTGTGGATCATCATCCTCGATGATCTTAAGTATCAGACATAGACATAATCAATAAAGCATAAATAGAACAGTATTATTTTTCAAGAATTCTTAAAAGCATGCATGACATGAGGAAACCTTTGTTTGATCCCAGCATAGTCCTCCCAAGTGGCAGAATCTTTTGCATACTGATCCCATTGGACCTTGCATTGCAAAACCTTTATGTTATGCAAGCGAAGACTACATGTTCCGAGCACTTTGAGAGGCTCAATTGTTACCACTCCTAGGTCTTGTACCTATAAATCATTCCAATCAATGACATGATTATCACCTAGTATATAATTCTTAAGGTAAGAGACATGAAAGACATTGTGCATCCGGCCAAGAGTTGGTGGCAAGGCAATTTGGTATGCAACAGGGTTGATTGCTTTAAGAACCTTAAAAGGACATACATGGTGCAGAGCTAGTTTGGATGAATTTCCAAACTTTATAGAACTCTTATGAGGCTTGACCCTTAACAAAACCTTTTCTCCTACTGAGAAATTTCTGGGTACCCACTTGGAATCTACATAACTTTTCTACCTATCATTAGCTTTTGCTAATCTTTGCTTAATAATTCCAACTTTCTCCTCCATTTCTTATAACATCTCTAGCCCTAGGCTTATCCTATCTTCTAGCTTATCCCAACTTATAGGAGTTTGACATTTCCGACCATACAATGCTTCAAATAGAGTCATCTTGATTGCAAAATGATAAGAATTTTTATATGCAAACTCAACCAATGGTAGGTAATCTTCCCATTTGTATTGTTGATCCATGCAATACATCCTGAGTAGATTTTCAAGTACCTGATTAACCCTTTCAGTTTGACCATCTGTTTCTAGATGATACGTTGAACTTATGTTCAACTAGGTACCAAGTGAAGAAAACAAGGTTTACCAAAACCTAGATGTCACACGAGCATCCTTATCTGAGATAATCTTCTCAGGAATCCCATGCAACCTAAACACCTTTTGAATAAATTTTTGCACTATGACAGGAGCTCCATCTATTATATTCCCAAGAATAAAATGTGCTACTTTGGTAAGCTTATCCACTACCACAAGAATGGCATTATGCATGTCCCTAGACATAAGTAGTCATTGCACAAAGTCCATGCTTATGACTTGCCACTTACTCTCGGGAACATTGTGAGGATACAAAAGACCTGTAGGGTGATGATGTTTTGCCTTCACCCTTTGATACTATAAGCATTTTTCCACAAACCTGACAACATCCCCTTTCATTCTCTTCCAGAAATATAATGGCTTCACATCAGCCAACATCTTGGTCACGCAAGGATGTCCAAAGTATGGTGCATTGTGAACTTCCTTCCACACCAAGTTCCTTAATTCTTCGGAATTAGGCACATATATCCTTCCTTTAAACCTTAACAATCCGCTAGGTTCAAAGTGAAATCCTTCATACCTTGCATCTTACGGATTATTCAAGAGTTCTTTTTTTACTTTCTCATAGTATTCATCACTCTTGGACTTCTGCAACACTTGGCCCTTGAATTTGGTTTGAATTGATACCATTGAAGCGATATGCCTCATACAACTTAGGGCATCAGTAACCCGATTCTCTTTTCCCTTGATGTAGTTAATGTTGAGGTCGTAATCAGTTATCAGCTCCAACCATCTCCTTTGTCGTGCATTTAGGTTGGGTTGGGTAAAAAAATACTTTAGACCATGATGATTAGTCTTTAGTTCAAAAGGTTTACCCATCCTGGATAGTGTCTACACATCTGCAAAGCGTGGACTATTGTTGCTAACTCCAAATTATGTGATGCATAATTTTGCTTATAGGGATTTAGCTTCCTTGATTCATAAGCTATGACTCACCCATCCTGCATTAATACTCCACCTAAACCTTCACCTGATGCATCCATGATGACAATAAAGCCATTTGGATTAGGTACCTTCAAAACCGGTGTTGTAGTTAACTTCTCCTTAAGCAGGTGAAATGCTGCTTGAAATTTCTCAGACTACTCAAACTTCTTCCCTTTCCTCTGTAATGAAGTAATAGGAAAAGCTATCTTGGAAAAGTTTGCAACAAACTTCTGATAGTAACCTGCCAAACCCATAAAACTTCTAACCTCGGGTACATTCTTTGGCATTGGCCACTCAAGTACCACTTTTATTTTAGCTGGATCCACTGCAATCCCATCAGCTATAATTATGTGACCTAGGTACTGTACTTCTAAAAGAAGGTGCACTTAGAGAGTTTTTTGTATAGCTTATGCTCTCTTAACTGTTGGAGAACAATATCTAAATGTCTACAATGCTCTTCTTCATTCTTGGAATAGATTAAGATATCATCTAGGAAAATTGATACAAACCTATCCAAGCAGTCCCTAAACACATAGTTCATTAGGTTTATGAATTTTGCAGGTGCATTCATAATTCTAAAAGGTAGGATTGTGAACTCGTAATGATCATATCTAGTCCTAAAAACAATTTTGAAACTCTCTTCATCTTTGATCCTCGATTGATGATAACCTGATCATAGATCAATCTTTAAAACACTCTCGCTCCTCACATTTGATAAAAAAGATCATCGATGCATGGCAACATGTACTTATTCTTTATCGTAGCTTTGTTAAGCATTTGATAATAAATACACAAGCACAATGTACCATATTTCTTCTTCACGAATATCACTAGAACTCCCCAAGGTGAAACACTAGGTTTTATTAGCCCTTTAGACAACAACTCCTCCAACTATGCTTTAAGCTCCATTAGTTCCATTGTGATCATTCTATATGGTGCTTTGGATATAGGTTTTGTCCTTGGTACTAGGTCGATGGAGAAATTAAACTCTCTCTTGGGAGGCATTCTAAGTAGTTATTCTAGAAATACAACCAAAAATTTCTAAAGGATAGGATATTTCTCCATATTTGTTTCTCCAAATTCCATCACTTCTCCTTCTTTGGAATTTAGGGGGTCTCATGGTACATAATAAACAACATCATCTTGAGAAATGAATTCCTTTCATTTCTCAAGTTTTTTCCATTTTAACTGTGAAGATTTGGTATCCTTTCTTCTTTGCCCTATGCATTTGCATAATTGATACATGTCGCAATTTCATTTCCCTAGGTGTTCCTTGCAATGACACTTGATTACCTAGATCGTCTAAGAATTCTATGGTTTTAGCATGACAATCCACTTTAGCCCTATGCTTACAAAGCCAATTCATCCCTAAGATGACATTATAAGAACCTAATGGGGGATATGTACAAATTTACCTTCGTAGAGAAACTCGAGAGTTCTACCCTTGCTTCAAAAAGATATTGCCTCAACTCAACTCTTGTCTGGTTTGCATACTCCACAACCCATGACTTTTTCATAAAACCAACCATTCTAGAAATTTGACTAGCTATTTTAGGTGAAACAAAAAAATTTGTGGCTCCACTATCAATAAGAATGGAAATAGGTATACCAAATAAAGTACCTAGAGTTTCTATCAAAGTGATCTGGTACTTAGCTTGTCGATTGTCCAAAACTGCATGGATCTTCTGCTGGAATGCAAATCATTATGGAGGAAGAGGATTTCCTTGTGGTTGTGATCTCGATGGTATATTGGGACAATGGATGGAAAAATGATCCCCACCACATGTGAAACATCCTTTCATTGGTCCCTTCTTTCTTATATGCCTTTCAGTATTATTGGTGTTCCCTCCAGCATTGTTGTAGTTGTTACTATTATTGAAATTATTTCTTCTCTGATCCCTTCTTGGCTCATTCCAATTGTTATAGGGTCGTTTGTCTCATTGCCTTTGAGAATCTGACCCTCCATTAGAATTTTTTGGAGTTTGATTAATTGGAGGTCCACCAAACTTCTTTTGATTGCTTTCTTGGTAGATTGAGATAGCTTTAAGCTTTTGCTCTTGCTTAATTGACTTCTCGTATACTAAGTCCATAGTTGTTGGACTGTGTACATCTACCTTGCCACCTATTTGGTTATTTAGAAACATGATGAACTTTCTGATTTGAAATCGCTCATCTTTTTGGTACATAGGTACGTACCTTGGGAGATGAGTGAATTTCTCCCAGTACTCATTCCTCGATGAGTCTCCTTGCTTTAGATTTTGGAAATCAGTGAGATTTTGGTCATTAAAAAGTTGGGGCAACCACCTTTCCTAGAAAATCTCTACAAACTCACTCCATGTCAGCCTTAAAGAACTAAGACCAAGTTCCATCTTCTTGTTCATCCACCAATTAGAAGCTTCTCCTACCAACTGGAAGGCTCCCCAAGCAGATTTTATGACCTTTGAATAGTTCCTACTCTCAAATTAATTTTCCATTTGTATCAACCAAGCCTCAACCTCATGGCCGTTGGTACTTCCTTCAAATTTAGGAGGGGTAATCTTTCTCATATCCCTAGATAATTCAGTTGCCACACATTTCCTCTTACTACTTTTCGACTTAGACCGAGATTGTGACTTGTCATTCTCATTTTCACTAGTATGGGTGTGATCACAAGAATTCTCCCATTCTTCCTCTTCATTAGGAACTTCTTCTTCAACACTTGGTACTTCTTGTTCCTCTCTTTCTTTTCCCCTTACCTCCTGTTCGAGGTTTCCTATTCGTTCCCTTGTTTCATCCACTATTGCCAAAATGTGATCCAACTTGGCTTTGACATTCTCAACACCTTGACCTACTTTCCGACTTTCCCTAAGGTTAGTGTATGTTCTAATCATTTTCCAAAGTAAAAAAACACCTAGAGGTTTCATAGAATTAGATCTAAGAAAATTTATTTATTGTTTTGATTATATGGGAAAAACAGGTTTTGAAGGGACCCAAAACCCTTTACATCAAGTTACATCAAAATGTTGTTGAGAAAATAAAAGAAAAAATAAAGCACTAGCAACAACCAACAACCAAAAAATAACCAATTTTTTTTAAAAAAATAGTGAAATGGTAGAGCTAAAACAAACCAAACACAAGAGAATTACTTCAGATTTTTCAAAGTATTGTCCACCTCAATCTCCTGATTGTAGTGCAAGTTTACCATTTCCATTAATTCCTATTTTTGTTCTTCAAAAGACTTCCTTACACTACCCCCCATCCTTGTGCAAGGTCCTTTAGCCTCCTCTTTGGAACTCTTCTTACCCTTCCCTTTGGAAGTCTAGTCCTCATACATCTCAACAAAATGCATTTGATCCTCTTGTAATTGGCTGATTTTGTCAAGAAGTACCTTGAGAGAATCCACACTATTTTTGACTTACATATGGCTAATGTGTAAGAGATTTTTGAAATCCTCATTTGTTTCCTTGATCTTTCCCTCCAAAGTTCACAAAGGTGATTTTCACACTCAACTTTGAAATAAAAAAAAGAGCAATTCCAAATCCACCATCCTCTCAATGAGAAAATATGAAGATGAGCCTTTTGGCTAATTAGCCAAATTCTCATTTAAGCTTCTGATTTTAATGTTCACCTTATTAAACTCCTTCACCACCCATTTGGAAAGTTTGAAGTTACATTTGGCAATAGTTCTAGCTATGTCCAACAACTCCAACATAGAGGTGTTATCTTCGTTAAGATAGGAGAAATCCTTAGAAAGAGGATGAGCATTTGTTATTTTTGGCTTGTCTAGGGCCAGATTCTTACTCGTAGCCTCCCTCAAACCCTTCTCAGACAAAGCATCTTCAATAAACTTATCTCCTTCATCATTGGCATCATGAGGAGGTGTTTGTCGGGCTGGATAATCTTCCACAGCCACAACATTTTCTACAGTGTCCTTCAGTTGTTCTGGTTCCTCTTGTTCACCCTTTTCACACCATTTTGAATTTGACCTATACATTTCAGCTAGTCTCTTAGAAACCCTCCTGGCAAAGCCCCAAATCTGTATAGTCTTACAACTGAACCGAATTCTCTTCCTCATCCTTCCTAGAATATTTTGAATCGAGACCATGCAATTCAACCTTCATTTTGGTTTCCCATTGTTGAGGCCCAACCTTTTTCTACGTAGAATTATCCTCTCCAGACAAAGACCCACCAAAATCCATCCCATGAATGATCAATTTCTTGGTGGGACCCTTCTTCTTCAGTGTCCCCTTCCTTTTTTTAGTGGGAGATTCCATAGGGGATGAGAAGACCGCAATAGTGTTGTCTTCATCCACCTTCCACTCATCATCCCCATCACTATCAAAATCTGAGCAAATAGAATAGGAATCAACACTAATGGCTTTATCTTTTCCCTTGAAAGACTTGGCCAAAGTGTTAGCTCTCACATGCTCCATGATGAGAAAGATGACCCCTTCATGGAGCATAGGGGTCCTATGATCTTGAGGTGAGCATAGACAAAAACCTCCAAAGAGGATAGAAGGAAAATGAAAATGAAACATGCAAATTGTGTCTAAAGTGATTGAGAAGAGTGAAATGATACCCTAAGATAGCAAAAAATCGACTGTCGAGGGTTACATACCTCATCACAACTTCCGCTACATCAGACCAAATGTGTTTAAGAGAAAGATGGTCATATCCCTAGGAGGGAAGTTTCACTAGGTTATCTTTCTCATTGCCCTTAAATAATTGATCCATTGCATCTCCATTACTTTTCCTTTCTTTGTAAAATTTGTGTCCCTCTATCGGTAAGTTAGTAATAAAGGCAATGAAGTCTTTAGTGATGTTAAACTCAATCCTGTCCACCTTTAAGCACCCGTTATGCCAGCAATGAACAAATTTAACAAAGACTTCATAGTCAAAACCATGAAGCCTAACCATGAAGCCTCTCCAAATAAGGCATGAAATTCTTGTGTTTTAAAATCTGTCAGACTTTACGTTTGTTCTTCCATTTGTCATAGGGGATGGGTTCGAGCCTCCTCCTATCCCTACCCATTTTAGTAATGGAAAATAATAACAGAAACCAAAGCCCAAAAATACTTATAAAATGCAAATGATCTCAATATTCGGGCCAAACACAACCCATAAAGCGTGTGGCATTAGGGGGAGAGATTATTACCTGATCACCCCCTATCGAAAACTCAAGTCAAGCTATCATCTCCCAATAATAGTTTAGCCCTCTTAGGAAGGGAAGAGTACTCTTCCTACGCCTTAAAATTAATAAGACTGATAACCTCATTTGCAAAGAAATCTATTAGGGAATTTCCTTCCCTATAAGTATGAGAAATATGGGTCTCTTCGAATGACCTCAACATCATGATAGAATCATTAATGAGTGACTTGATCATCCAAATTGAATTTTGGATGCTATTCAAACACTTCACAATGTTGAGGGAGTCACCATCAATCCATACTTTAGAAACACCCCTCTCTAGTGTAGTTTTGATGTTGATGTAAGCAGCTTTGGCCTCAACATGATGATTGGTGTGGAAAATTTATTTATTGTTTCAAAAACATTCTAAAAGATAATTATTCCACTCATAAGAAATTCATTGAAAAATTTATACACAAGATTTTTAATAAGAGCGTGATTTTCATTTATTCAGAAGGTTTTCAATATCCTTTCTTTTACATTGAATGATTATTCAGATAGTCAAGAGGAGAGTATCCCTCAGATTCACTCTTAGATACATAACTATGTGGGGTGTACCCCTTAGTTTTTTGCTCAAGTTTATCATTGAAAGGATAATATCCCTTTGATTTATCCTTAAACACATAGTTTTGAGGTACATAACCCTCTGATTCGCCACTTATGGCTATTACAATAACTTCTACTAAGGGAAGAACTAGAGGATCCCTAAATATCATGACTGAACTAACACTACATTTTGAGAGCATATCCCTAGAAAGTGATAAAGAGTTTGACTTGGTTGAAGATACACAAGGTAAGTAATTGAAGTTGGAATGATCTCTCATCCTTCTCTTCCCTTGACTAATTCATGAAAGGGGATGACTAAATGTCTCAGTATCACTTAGCTAATGGCATTGCCATAATTAGTTCCCTCAATAGTATGAACAAGGGCTTCTCTTTCCTTCTTAGCTCATAGGTAGCACTCATTTCTGATCACTGAATTTCTTGCAATCATCCCGAGACACACCATCCTAGCACAAGAATTCCAAACATTAGACTTGTATAATTTTGGAGGGAAAAAAATAGCAAGCACATAGGTTCCAGAGTTTAAACTTGGTAGCTTTGATACCATGTGTAACATGCCCATTGTTTTACTAAAAAAAAAATCTATTTTTTTAACCACAAGTGATTAAATCATGATGCCATCATGTAGCAATTATTTTTTTCTTTTCATAAACAAAGATAACATGCACATTTGAAATAAAAGCTATTCCAAACTCTTCCATTGCATTATAGTGTAATTTCACAATCTTTCCAAAGTATTGATTTCATATAAATAATCTCAAGTTAACTTTTCATGTTTACAATCTTCTATATAAATGGATATAAGAATACATACATAGCTCTTCTGATCTTACTAGTAATAGAAATACATATGGTCCAAGTAGCCCCCCTTTAAATCTTGGCCACCAACTAATGAGGAGAAGCATCACTCAAGCGATTTTTTGCCAACCATGTACTTACTGTGGTCCCCACACATCTACCTAATTGGTAAGATGGCCCTACCCTTTGACAAAGACATTGGTTTGGTAACCTCATAAAACTAGCCTTCCCGAGCTTGGTGTCGTGTCCTACAAACTAGAAATTTCCCATATAATGGCTACAACCTACGTGTATGACAATCCAAAAATAACATGCATAACTAGATCACAATGAATTGGCAGTGTAAACAGTGGCAACTTACACTACTTTGGCCAAAGAATTCATCACTTAATTACTTCAAGTAAGATCCATCCTATTCACACCCCTTCTTAGCTTGATTTTTTATGACCACACATATTCTATGCATAGGCTATCCCCTTCATTGGATTATCCTAACCCCAGGAATAACCTATAGTCTTTCACTAAGACATTTCGACTAAAGTAACTCAAACTAATTCATAATCCAAACTTCACAACTCCTTAAATCAAACTATATCTATATAATATTTAACTTAGCATAGCTTATAGTAAACACTCAAATGCTCATTCCTACATATATAATATGTTAATATAACCCATTTATGGGTTTAACAAACAACTAAGATCGTCAAGCATATTTTGAACTTATCAAGATGAATATAAAGACATTCATATTAAAGCCTCTAAATTTCCTCTTTCCATCAACTCAAACAAAACATATGAGATCAAGCAATCTTTTCAACTTAAAATATAAAACAAAGTAGAAAACTAGCATGCCTATAATTAGAAATCTCCAATTGATAAATTTGGATTCCTAGCACAACCTTCACCAAAATTAGCTTGCAACTTCTTCTAAACTTAGCTTTTCACTAACTTCTATCTTCCCGTGTCAAACTCTCACTATGTAAACCTCTCTAAACTCACTCTCAAAATTCTCACAAACTCTCAACTTAGAAAATGCAGCAGAGTAACTCTCAGAAAAATCAAAAAATAAGAATGCAATTATGCATCCCATAAGATGGAGAATGCTTCCCTATTTATACAAAAACTTGAGTACTCTAAGGCTACAAACAAGCTCTCATTCTTTCCACTTCTCACACTCAAAGGTTTGACTCAACTAGCAGGATTCAAGGTGGCAGATTTAAAATGATGACTAAATGCATATGCTTCTAAGTTAGTCACTATATCCATATGAAAATAAAGTGATTTACTTAGAAATACAAGTTTAA
Organism: Sequoiadendron giganteum; assembly: GCA_007115665.2. Taxonomy (NCBI): domain Eukaryota; kingdom Viridiplantae; phylum Streptophyta; class Pinopsida; order Cupressales; family Cupressaceae; genus Sequoiadendron; species Sequoiadendron giganteum. The sequence goes on along the minus strand of CM021105.1, from coordinate 358,669,546 downwards.
TGCTTCCACAGGTCGACTCTTCTAAGCCAACTTCATACTTGACTATTTCTCACATTCTACTTTGCCTCATACATTGGAGATGAAATTCAAAATAGACTTCTAAAAGGTACACATAGTTCATAATTTAGTGCCACACAATATATCACACGTCCCTATTTACTTGGTTGTTGTTTGAAAAAGACCAGATCAAAGTTATTTATACGTTTAATATTCACTTTACCTTCGTAAAATTGACTAAGTATTTCCAGATTATTCTCATGCTTTGGTTTGCTTTATTCCCATGTGCCTTACTATAGCGTTGCCTATGTTTACATAACTCAACCTTTAAATTCTTTATGAAATGTTATTTGTTTATGTGTTGCTTCCATATGATGCACAATCCTCTTATTTTTGTGCTATACATTATATGTATATGGTGCACTTTATACATAGTATGCACTTTAAATAAATATTCCAATACTATTCAAAACATTACAACATATATAATATATATATTACATATATGTATATAACATGATTTGTTTATATATGGGTATATATATATATATATTATATCAACTTATAAGTTCATAAAATGTATCATTCAATATTCGAATGCATATACTCATTTTTACATATTTCACATAACACATGCATATATATATGTATATATATATTAATATACTCATATGGACGTTTCCATCATCGTCAATACATATGCACATATTAATATATATACATATACCATATATATCATGCCTTGACATTTAAACACATATATTCACAATCCCATCGATCAAGATATATACACAAAGTGTATATATATGTCACATTTGTCTGATAGATATTCCCATGCATATGGGTAATCCATCCATGAGCATGCGTAGATACGTCTATCTACATATACTCATGCACATATTTACTCATGTGTTTGAGTTTATTGTGGACATGTACATATACACACATATATACATTTTATGTATATATCTCATTGATTTAAATATAACACATTAAGAAGAACTCACACATGATAAAGAGACTCAATCACATATTCAAAAAAATTCACTGAAAAGATCATAACGTCCTTTAAATCATACGCAAATAAGGCTAAGGATAACTTACCATTTCCAAAACTATTGACTCGACTTCACTAAACTAGACGTGAGTGTGTGAAAGCTTAGTTAGGCTCATTAAGGGTTACCAGACCAAGTTCTTCTCCTAAGTGATACTTCCCCTCTCTTCCAGAGGCTTGAATCTATTCCTACATCCAACTTAGTACATTGCAACAGTAGTTATCTAAATCAATTACAACCATTTGCATCATATATTTCATAGTCATAATCATTATATAACATCAAATTGAATTAAACATTCTTTTATTATATTTACAAGATACATAAAGCATAAATATATACATTTAAAGCATTTTCACCCAACTAGGTAAAATTCAATAAGTAATAACACAATGGGGTGTAACACAGTCCTACTACAAACCTCAAATCCAACTTTTGGCAACAGGTACATAGTCCTTTACACTTCTAAGATCTTCCTGCAAACTACTATTTCGGTATGTGCATTGTCGGGATATTACAATTTTTATTAGGGCATATAGTTCAATTAGGTCGATAATTAAAAATCAATTCCAATCCATTCTAATACCCAAATTAATGGAGATCCAGGTCTGATTGGCTCACCTTCATGGTTGAGTGTCAATCTATATACCTTGTTGATCTCCATCTTAATGAAACCCTAGGAAGAGGCCTTGAATCCTATTTTTCTAAGCACTTAGGACTTACGATCACCCTTTTCTATGTTTCATTTTGGTGAACCTAACATTTAACATAATAACCTTATGAAATTAGAAGTCTTTCAAACCCTAGATCTAGGTTTTGTATTGTATTATTTGCATTTCTCATTTAGGGTTTCATTTTTGCATCATAAAAGCATGAAAATTAAAAAAATGCATCACATATTGCATCATAGGTTTTATTAGGGCTTATTTCAGTTATTTATATCAAATATACATTTAAAATACATTCATTAGGTCACTAAATTTTTAGATTGCTCCTTGCATATTCATTTAGGTGAAAAAAGTGATTTTTTTTGCATAGTTTTATGTCAAAAATGTATCAAATTGTCATTCTCAAACTTTTTCATCTTCAAATTAGTCAATTAAAGCATCTTAGATCTAAAAATTGCATTCTAAATTGTCCTTTATTGTTGCATACTTTCATTTGAACTACATTGTCTTAAATTGAAGAAATGGGAAAATAGTTATTATCAAACATGTTTGCGGATAGAAATGTAATAACCTTAAACAATAACATAAACATTCAACTTTTGAATTTCCAGAATCCCCATCAAGGGCTTAGATTCCCTTGGGTTCCTCTATCCTTGTACCATATGTTGAATACACTTAGATACTAAGAGGGAGGTGAATCGATATCTACAAAAACTTAAACCCCTTAACACAATGCAAATTCAGGCTCTTAACAAGATTGACAACCCTTAACCAAATCAACAACACTTAATCAAATTAGTAGCAATGAAAACACATACATAAGATAAAACCATATATACGTGGGAAACCCAAGAAGGGAAAAACCATGATGAGAAATCTCATGATATATAAAGCTCTCACTAACAAAAAATATAATTTTTTTTTTAAGGCTCACTGTCTAAGGAAGCGCTATGATCCCTAAAGGACTTTCAAGTTAAGGCACACAAACTTAGGGCAAGATACAAAGGAATTGCAGAGTGAGGCACACAACCCCAGGGCAAGATACAAAGACATGCTAAAGAGACTCACTATCTGATAGCAGGATACATGAAAATTTAAATTTACATATGTCAACAATACACTTTGTTGATTGAGGCATTGAAGTGAATCTAGCTTATCTTTTCCACAACTCACTTTTCTTGTTGCATCATTCCATCTCACACACCGCCACACTTTCAAGTGATTTTTTTTTCCATTTATATCCTCTACAAGATCTCAAAACACCAATTAGGTTAGCTCCAAGATCACCTTTAGATGAAACATATGATATTACGTAGGTCGGATTCAAACATATGAATGTAGTGAACGTAGTCCTATCCAAGAGATAAAGAGGACCCAAAAAACTTTACATCTTCCAATGTGATCCCAAACATCAAACACGTTGGCACACATCATCCCAAATTGGCAATAAGGAAATGTGTAACACATTACCAATTGGCTCAAAAACACATCTTCCAACATAATTTACTCAATGCGGTTCTCAACAGGATAGGTCAAGACCTAAACACACCTTAACACAACCTCAATTGTTGGTGTAGACCCCCAAACACATAGTGCAAGCAAGAGAACAAGCCCTGTCAACCAGACATCCATAAACTACCCAAAACACCAACTCAAACAATATACAACACCAAACTGATCAACCATTGATGTGTGAACCACTAAGAGACGTTCCATGAAAATCCATCAACACTTCCAGATACTTGTTTCACATTGTCATGCCAAAAAAACCACCATAAATCAAACAAAAATAGAACACTTCATCCCAAAATCCTAGAAGACACAACCATGAGATAGAACATTAACAAACCATCTTGCAGTAAACTTCATCACATGAAATTTGAACTAAGACATTGCACAAACATTAAAGTCATGTCCAACAAGCCACATAAACATAAACAATAATACAGAGAGATGTAGAGCATATTCTAGACCAGTCCTGACAAGCAACCAAAGTGCCAAATCATTTTAATTATCAGAGACCTCAGTAATAATGGTGACTAGAAAAGATCAAAGTACAACATCCATAGAACATAAAGATCAAATCCTAAACCACAAGACCAAATCTTCAAGAGAAGAGGAATGTAAATTCTCCCAAATAGTCTTCAAAGCAACTTCTTACGACAAAAACCTTCACCAACATCTGAAGACCAAAACTTCCTTGTAGCAACACATACTTACTCAGGAACAATAAGAGAGAGCATGCAACATACTAAAGACCATCAATCTCCAATTTTAGTATTACTTCCCATCCTCATCTTAATATATCATCATGATATCATCTCTGTTGACAACAAACATTCTCAATGCTACTTTAATTGATATAAAACAAGGCATGACATCCAACCACGAACAACATCACTGTTAGCACATCATCATGGTATACCACCCATATACAAATGTGAGCATCAATGATAGCCCAAATTGAGTTTTGACATTAATGACAAACAATGTCAAACATATGTAACATATGTGCAACACCCTAGCATTAGCCAACTTCTTCACACATGTTTGTCTCAATCTGCTCAGTTTCTTTATTCTTGCAAATCTCTGAATTGGAATTCATTATTGCATCTTTTTAGGAATCTTGCATATAGTTCATAAAATTGAAAGAAAAAGCATTATTTGATTTCAAATTTCATCAAAAATCATTATTTCTGGGTCTTTGCATCTTGGAATCAATCAATTATTGCATTTTAGTTCTAAAATTTGTATTGAAAACTTGTCAAAACATTTTCAACCTTTTTGTTCACTTTCATTTAGAAGTGCATTGTTTTAAATTGAGCAAAATTTGGAAAAATATCAACTATTCAACATGTTTGCAAGCAAACCTAGAATCCTTCAACAGTGCTTTACATCGTCAATTTTTGAATTTTTAGAGCCCCTGTCTAGGACTCAGATGGCCTTGGGAACCTATGTCCTATTTGGGTGCCTCTATCTTATTGTTTTTGGCTTAATTTTTTGTGGAAGACCTCTCTCAATATCCTATGTCTAGGTCTGATGTCTGTTTTTCAACTCTATTTACATAACTATCTGATTTTGATCATTTGACCCATAAGGCAAGTAGCAACATGTTTCCTTTTGAAATATTTGGTTTTGATTTGGTAAATCATGGCTTGTATAAGTATAATCTACCTAATTATGAGTACTATTACCAGATTTTCACCTATGGGCTCAATCAGGAAGAGCCATCTATGTTTCTAGAAATGGTATAGTTTGTTAAAACCTTCTATGCTACATTCAATTATACAAATGAAACAACTTTATAGGATTACAAGATTGCAGGAAACATAAAGATATTTTATTCATACAAATGAATGAAATATAAAATATTTTTACAATCTTTTGATGAAAAGTAATCTTATTGAATGTAATCGTAAACATGTGTCTCACACAGTAAGTCATGAGACTAAGTTACTCATTTGATACAAATAGGAATTAAACTATACATGAATGAGTAAATGCTAAGAAAATGAACATGAAAAGAAGGTAACCAGTCATTGCCTGAATGACTGGTTCTGCAGAGGTGTCTGGTTTCTAATGGCTTTGCCTTGCTCCCTGGTTCTTAGGTTGCCTAATGTCTGGTTACCTGCATTGGGTAAAGGAATGAGTTAGAACATTAGGTTCTAAGCAATGAAAGGTTGCATTATGAACATGCACATCTACCCATACATACATATGCTAATTCTTATGTGTATCACATAAAATGTATGTCTTAATTGTTCATAAGAATCCACATAAAGGAATATCATACACACTTAAAGTAGGCATTTATTTTCTAATTTGTTTGTTCCCATGTGCAGATACAAGTGTTACTATTTCACCGATTTCATGTTGGAAAGTGGAGTGAAATGTGGCTCCCACAAGGGTTGAGCCCAACTTTTCGAGCATGTGAATCTATTTTATGGATTGTGAGCTCATTTGAGTTTATGTGAAAGGAAAAGGCAGTCATGAAAGCCATTTGCAAATAAGTGAGGATGCACAATGATAATCAATGATCAATTACAACATGGGACAATAATTCAATGCAACAAGAGTGATGCTTTTCATTGCCATATGTTACTGAAGAATAGAGAATTCATGGAAAATTGGGCTTTCATGGAAGAACAACATATCTTTTAAAAGAATAGCATATTCTAATTAAGAAACATCTATTTAAACAAAAGCAAAAAATGAAGCAGTTCGTTTATTTGTCATGTAGGAGGAGCTCTGTATAGTTGTCAGAGGTGTAATGCATAGTAACACTAATCTATAATAATAGTGATCTAAAATGCATTGAAGAAATGATGAATGGGAGGGTTAGAACATAACAGGGTACAATATAATAGATGGTTGTGTGGATATGTTGATTGCTAGTCAAGGCCATAGGAAATATTCACTAAGCCTGAAAGGGAAATTATCTCTAGGTCAAGGGGTTCTATCCCTTCCTGATTAACAGTTCATATTGCATGTTTCCAGTATCTACTCTCAAGTATCTTGAAGGATAAAATAATAAAGTGGAGGAGTCATGGACAAAAGCAGTGTAATAGAGGTTTAAGGGACAAATTTCAGGATAATGACCATGGTCTTTGATCTGTGAAAATAATGCTAATTATGGGAGATGACTTCTGACCGAAAGCAGTTCGAGTATCAAAACAGGGAGAATGCATTCAATACAAGAAGCAATGTATATATATACAAACCCATAAACAAATATGCACAAGGTTTTCTAATAAAACCATGCCCTCATGAGTTTAGCATAGAAACCCTCATGCACAGTATAGACCCAATTTGCAAATATAAAAAATGTGTAGAGCCCTAGTTTATGACTGTGTTGTGCAATGGAGTTGAATCATTGAATCAATCAATTTTCTTCACGGGACATCATTTTCTTGTGGAGTAGAACTTTGATTGATGGCGACCATGGGAGATTGAGGGGGTTGAGTTAAGAAAATGCTATATTTTCTACTGAAGATAAATACATTCTCAGTGCTTGCCAAAAACAGAGGCATTTTTTTTACAACACCCAGTCACCTGATGTAACTCAATTTTTGTTGGAGAAATACAAAGTTTATAGAATGAAATATGTGAAAATATACAGGAAAACCTTGTGGGTAGATGGAAGAAAACAATTAGCTGAAGGCGCTTTCAATAGGTTTATCTTTTCTTCATCTTGTTGAAGGTGTCAAGTGCCTTTCCTAATAAATTCGTTATGGAATTTCGTCCCAAATCCTGACCCAGGAGAAGTAGAAATCGACAAAAGTGGTCATAAAAAGAAAAACTAACAAGGTTACCCAGGGAGGAAATCAACAGGGAATGAATGGCTGTGGGCACATTCTTTATTTTATTCATTGATGCAAGAATCTTTTGACAAAATACAGGAAATCTCCAAGAAAGCATAGTAAAAACTCTGGTGATAGTGGCGCAAAGGTTTTCTCCATTTGGCGGCCAGGTGAAAGGGAAAATACAGAGAGATGATATTTTCATCAGGTTATTAAACAAGCTCGAAATAATGAGAAGAAAGGAATGACAGTACACTTACTTCTTTATGCAAATGGTGGCTCATTTTTGAGCATTTTATCTATAGGTTACGAGTGAGAAACACAAAAAAATGCTTCTTAGAATGCTTAACCAAGCCTAGAAGTCACGCTCTATTGAAGACAAGAATGGAATCCCTCTGTAATCCCCACAATCCACCATAAAAGGCCGAAGAGATCTATGTGATCAAAGTCATTGGCGGCGCGACTAAGCTTCTTCTTGAAGCTTCCAAGTGACAAATGAAAGGATGCTTCATTTTTTGCTTTCGTTTCATTTAGGGTTTCTTAACCCTATGTTGAATGTCGATGGAATGGCATTTTAGCCATTGTTTTAGAAAAATGCAATGTGAAAGTGATTAGAGCCATGGGTTATGTTTTGTTTTCTATTTTCTTGTATTTTTTTTATCATACTTTGTATCCTGCATTCTTTTGGAGATGTAAAATATTTACCTTGAGTGATTAACTTATAAGTCACTTAGGAGTAGATATTGTTTCAATGCAAAAACAAGGGGTTTGAGGCTTTCAACGTAGGCATGGAAGGGTATATGGATTTATGACTTTTGAGAGAATATGGGGAGGTTGGAATTAGTTGGCAAACATGTGCCAAGGAAATAGGAACTGTTTTGGAGCATTTATGAGCTTTGGAGGGTATTTTGGAATCATTTTGGGTTGTCTTCATATTTGACATGGTCTTGCATGAATTTTTCAATAAGGGGGAGTTCTTTTGGAGAGGATTTAGGTCCTAGATTTTTGGCTTTTTTGGGAGTTACGAAAATGAGGTTTCTAGAACCTATTTTGGTGGAGCTTGGCTACTTAGACACATTGGTTGCTCATTTGACAGTTAGTTCAAATTAGGCTTATTCATTTATTAGTGATTTTCACAGTCCATATGTAGTGTTGGCCATTTTTTTAACTCTGGAGGTACTGAATACATATTTTTCCCTTGGATTTTATTGGCAAAGAATATTTGCCTCTTTGTTTTCTTTGCAGTTCAATGTATATGAGTTGATTTTGATGAAGCCATCAGTGGAAGTGTCATAACTCCCTTTTGGTTTTGTCTCATGTTTTTACCTTTCTGCAAATAGAATGTTCATGCAGGTCATTAATTGAGTAACAAATGCTTTTACTTGCTCATTGTGAAGTATACCTTCCCTTGTGTAGTTTTCTGCATTCAAACCCTTTAGTGAAATACTTATGCAAGAACATATAGAAAATGAATTGTGCATATTTGTTCCTTACCAGTTGAAATCAAGTGTTAGTTTTTTGAGTTTGATTTATCTCATTTTCAGTTTGGTGTATCACCCCGTTTAAATTTTAAGCTTTTTCATTTATGTTCTTTCTCCCCTTTTTCTCAACAATTCAGTAGTTAAGTGATATCATACCAAAGGGAAGCCGACCCTCTCCAGAGGTTCATTTAAGCTTTAGGTGACCCACAACCTTGAAATGATCCCATGTTTCTTCAGAAAACTCAGTTTAGAACTTTGTAGTAGGGTGCATTTCTAGGAGATAACAAGTACAATCTAGGGAAACAAAATGAGGTTATTAATAAGCATGTTATTCATTTTCCCAATATCTCTCCTACTTGTGACACTATCTTGGTGCAAGAGAATGAAATCATTGATACATTTCCTAATATCACTTTCCTTATTCTTCACCCATATCCCAACATCTCTCCTACTCGTGCGAATGTTTTGGTGCAAGAGGATGCAATCATAGACAATCATAGTTGTTCTTCCCTCAATACCTCTCGTACTTGTGAAGAGGGTATCTCGATGTTAGAGAATCCAGCCAATGAGAATCATAAGAAGATTATTTGTTTCTCTCCCAAAACCTCTCCTACTTGGGAAGATATTATGGCACAATAATATGAAATCATTGGAAAATTTCTTAATATCACTTTGCCTAGTCTTCATTCATCTCTTAGAATATCTCCCACTTGTGAGAATGTTTTGGTGCAAGAGGATCTAATCATAGACAATCATGACAATCATAGTTGTCCTTCTCCTGATACCTCACCTACTTGTGATGAAGGTATCTTGGTGTTGTAAGATCCAATCATTGAGATTCATGAGAATCTTGATTGTCCCTCTCCTAAAGCTTGTCCCACTTGGGAAGATATTATGGCACAAGAAGACAAAATTATTGATACGTTCCTTTCAAAAGATAGATGACTTGCTTAGATGAAGATGCTAAGGTCACCTTAGATCCCCCCTCGATAAAAGATCATCAATATGAATTTAAATCTATTGTGGTTATAAACACACAAGTGACTATTAGGTCTCCTTTGATTATTGGACCTCCTCAAACTCCTTTCACACTTCCTAAGAGTCCTCTAATTGTTGGGCCTCCTCAAACTTGTTTTGGACCTCCTAAAAGTCCTCTAATTATTGGACCTCCTCTCATTATAGGACCTCCTATGTTGGGGAAAGAGACATGTCAACTTAGAATGAAACATATAAGAACAACAGTGCCTTAGTGACTTTAATTTCTCAAATCACCTCAAAGACACAAACTACTATGCCATAAAGCGGAAATAGGCACAATTGTTTCCCCCATTAATCCTTCTGAGAAAAGTACATACAACTCAACCAGATAAAACACATGCATAGATTCAAATTATAGAATCAAACAACATGAAAGACAAACTAATGAACACATAGGTTTACGTGGGGAAAACCCTTTTGGGTAAAAAAACCCCACCCTCCAAAACACTCAGCTCAATTGTATCAATCAACAAAAAAATAGTTATAATACAATCTCAGAGCTATGCTCTTTAGAAGTTTTCATCTTGTCCATCTGGAGAATACAGGCAACACCATTATACATAATCCTCGCACTGTTACAATGTCCTCACATGACATACAGTGCAGATTCATTTCATCTCACCAACCCACTCATTCAGCCAGCCTTTCGGCCAGCACAACCTCACAACCACTTAGGTTCACATCTTCTCAGTTCTGTGTGTCTCAATGTTCACGGTTACAATGCAATAACCATACTGCTCGAACACACACACTGCATGATCTAACCCCACTGTCCATCTCCAACCAACAACCATCAGGGCATATTTAATTACTCCACCGACTAGCTTCCATCATTCTCTGGCGACATCACCTTGCAGCATGCATCGAGCTGCCCTACAATGTAATGGTTGCCAAGAATAATATCATATATGTACTTCGTCAACCACCAAAATTAATCACTACCAAAGAATAAAGCTTTCGGGCAATCAACGTTGATTTACAACAACAATGTAAAATCAAGGAATAATATCACACCACGTGTCATAACGCTATTCGTTCATCACTTTGACCATCGAGTCAGACCTACCAACCGAGCCTCGAACTCCTACCATGCTATCGCACCATTGAATGCAGATCCCCGTGGTATGGCGGTGTCACCGCACAAGCGCCAAACAACCACGAGACACCCACGGTATGGCGATTACACCATGCTACCGTGTCAGGTCTAAAAGACCCTCGTGGTATTTTAGTAACTGCCCGATCACCTAACCGCCACCATTCACCGAACCACCACTCCATGACTGTCAGGGACGTGCGGTATGGCGGTGCCAACGCGCTACCGCTCTAGGACTTGCAAGGTCCTACGATATGGCGGTGTCACCGCACAACCGCTAGCCAACAAAAGAAGCTACATAGTAAGGAGGTAACTACTTCGCTAGACCGCCAAAGGATCACTGCGCCACCACCATGGAAGGTAAAGGACTCTGTGGTATAGTGGTAACATCGTATAACTGCACGTTAACCAGAAGGGGTCTGCAGGAAGGCAGTAACCCCGCACAACCACCGAGCAGACCGAAAACCTCCACGGTAAGGTGGTAAACTATGCAACCGTGCCATCTCCAAAAGATCCGAGTGGTATAGCGGTAAGGCATGAACAAATAAGATCTGCCAAGTCCTTAAATAGAGATTCAAGCCAGAAAGTTGAGGCATAAATTTTCCAACAATCTCCCACTTGACGAAGACTTACTGACTTCCTCTAAACTCAAACTCAAGAATCTAACATAATGATTTCATGCTCTAGCTAAGACACTTGCAACGACATCCAAGATTTCCACCAACTCAGGCAACAACTCCAACCATCCACCATAGGAAAAAAGGAACAAGCCAAGGCGTATATGCACCAGTCTCAAGAACACAAGCATCGAATCCTATAGACAATAAAGGCATCATGCTACCACCACTCCATCATACTCACCATTCATACAAAAGCAACGTGCAACATCTTCAAAGCTCTCCATCATGAACAAAAACATGAAGACATTCTCCAGAAACAAGATATAACATCAGCTAGAACAACAACCAGAAAACTGACTGTTCCCATCCAACTGATCAAACCCACGCAACTAAAAATAACACCCACAACCCATGCTATTTCATCCAATCACACATACCTTCAGGTATCCACATTAGTAAACTTATGCCAGCAACACAACCAACCAATAATTCACAGATACAAGCACCATGTGCCAACCAGTCAAAGAAGACCAAACACATACAGGTACTCCCACTGCATGGGTAATGCCAAATCTGAAAGATCAATGACATAACAAGTCTACGAATCACAACACATAGAAATGCAACCATGTAGTACCAAGGAAATATCCACAATGATATGCACAACTTGCAACCAACTGCTGCAAGAATCATTTCTCTCAACAGTCTTCCAAAGCTCTTCCAAGTTCTCCATACTGAATCAAACATACATGAAGAATAACCAGACTAAAGAGAAATAGGAAATCATAACATGTAGCATCCTCCTACATACACTTCTAAATGCCAGCTGTGTCAAGAATGATCTCCTTCACATCCCAAAGGAAAATCCATAACGACACCCAACCATTCAATCACCAAGATCAAACATAACATATATCATGTAATCGATGTAAGCCTCTCATAACCAAAGAGGATCAAAATATAGCCCATATAACTATCTCCTACCAGTTCTCATCAAAAGATGATATAACACAAAAGCTAGAGGAGATACGCTATGCTATCCACCTTCCATTATGAATCCTCCAGAATCTTAAAACAACAATTCAAGATACATATCAATGAAAGATAAAGCATAAAACACATCTGAAAGATATAATGGGAAAATACCTCTCAAATAAAATTCACTGCTGAGTAGACCAACAAAAATGCTCCTCCAGGATATACAAGCCACCATGGCTTATCCAAAAGCAATCTCCTCACTGGTCTCTGTTGAACTCGTATTCAACTAAGGTGCAGGCTACTCGGACTTTCAGCTGAAAACAACACCTTTCTCATCTTATGAGAATCACAACCTCACCTCATTCTCCATGTACCCATGAGCACCAGCAACCAATCATCTCATGCTAAATTCCAATATGCACTACTGCATTATTTAAAATTTCTCAAGCATATGACCAATGTACTCAAAACACAGAGTACCAGACCGTTGTCAAAGCTCCAAAAAATCTAAAATAGGAACTTATCATGACATCATGATCTACACATCCCCCTTAGGATATACCTTGCTTCAAGTGAACTAACTATGGTCTCAAGAGCAACACAACATGCCAAAACTCTAATGCTCAAGCAAGAGTATACATGACATCAAGCACACAAACTCTAAACCAACATCACCTGTCGAGCACCACCAACACCTCAGCCAAAGACTCCAAATGTCCTCCATGGTTCCAAGATATTGTACATCCTCAACTAGTGTTCCTACAAATGCAAAAGAACTCTTCTGCAACAATAGGATCTAAGAATCACTCCTAGAAACATCTACAACACCAAAGAAGATCATTCACCACCAAAATGGTGAATCCACAGTCACTGCTAAAGCTCCCACTAAACCGTGACATCCGAGCTTTCCAAGCGTCATGACCAAACATCTGCTGATTTGAAAAACCTCTAGGTACAATCGACAACATGTCCATCTGACAACAAAGCTAAACAACACCAAGATCTCCAAACAACGCAGACCACACCATCACTATCAAAAGCTTACACTATAATGTGTATCAAGATCTCCATGAAATCGTGATACACACGCTACAAGTCCCCATAAATGAATATTTAGGTACTCAATGCCATCCATCCTCTCATCTCAAAGCAGCTACACTAATGCACAAGTGACCATAGACAAGGTTAGCTAATAGATCTGCACCACCACTGAAGCAACCTCATGGATATTGACAGTCCACTTCCGAGTTGTCCCACAACAAACATGTAGGTAAAGACAACCCACAACATTGCACAACTCATAGATCCTCTCAATGAAGCCTACAAATCTATCATCGCACTGGAAATTGCAAAACTGAGATCTCAAAGAGAATAACCATGTAGACAACTTGACTCAAACACCAGATCAAAAAATAGATCCAATTCACCAATCATGTCCACAACTTGAGCACCATAGTCTAGGAAACCAGTAAGCAACACCACAAGAATGTTGAGTAAAAAAACACATACCAGCACTCCCATGCAAAGAAGACATCACACCTCCCCAAAACCATGTTGAATTGCAACTATCTCATCCAGTCACACCCCAAAGGCCAGGGTCTAAAAAATAGCTTAACAAGAACTCCACATAACCACAAGTTTTTTCTTTACCGTGCAAAACCACTGTGTTTATAAAACACCCATGCACATCCATATCCACTGCTCATCTGGATGACCCAAGAGTTTCCACATAACCATCATGGTTAACGAGAAAAATGAAGAATAAAATGAATATGCATCATAGAATTTTTAGGAAAATCTATAGGAAACCTTTAGAGCCAAAGAACATCAAACTGAAACATGCAAGTACAAGATATCCAAAAAAGGAACAAGTAGTACACGAATTTCGGGTCCATTCCAGACCAATTCTAGAATCACAAGTATGCACATGCATATGAGAGAGCTAGGCTATTCAGAAGTTTTTAGACCACCCAAGATCAACTTCGTAGCCTTCATGCAATCAGGGTGACAAAGAACAATGCCTTCAATGCCAAGTCAAAGCACCCAACACAAGCACAACACTCCATGGTTGAAAAACAACCCAAGCATTTCCATACCATCAGGGAGCCCCTCACACAGACACCCAGTATGAAGCACACTCTGCTGTAACACAACCATAAGCATAAACTCACACCCCTTGCATCAGGATCATTCACTGCCAACCAGGAGCCTCATACCACATCATCACAATATGATCAACTACAGATTCTCTAGCTTCAATGTATTTCATGTTGCGTGTTGTCTCAAAAAGAGCAAGGACTTTTACTCATCAAAGGATCAATCATCTGCTGATTCCTCCAGATTTACTCAAGCCTAACAGACTAAGAAATCTTCACAGGAGAAATTCCCAGAACCAACATCCAGAAGAAGGATATGATACCACTTGTTGGTATCATGAACAAACCTTGACCTCCCTTAACCAGCTCTGATACCACTTGTTGGGGAAAGAGACGTGTCAACTTAGAATGAAACATCTAAGAACAATAGTGCCTTAGTGACTTTAATTTCTCAAATCACCCCAAAGACACAAAGTACTATGCCATAAAGCAAAAATAGGCACAGTTGTTTCCCCCATTAATCCTTTTGAGAAAAGTACATACAACTCAACTAGATAAAACACATGCATAGATTCAAATTATACAATCAAACAACATGAAAGACAAACTAATGAACACACAAATTTACGTGGGGAAAACCCTTTCGGGTAAAAAATCCCACCCTCCAAAACACTCACTCAATTGTATTAATCAGCAACAAAACAATTACAATACAATCTTAGAGCTATGCTCTTCAAAAGTTTTCATCTTGTCCATCTGGAGAATATAGGAAACACCATTATACAAAATCCTCACACTGTTACAATGTCCTCATACGACATACAGTGCAGATTCATTTCATCTCACCAACCCACTCATTCAGCCAGCCTTTCGGCTAGCACAGCCTCACAGCCACTCAGGTTCACATCTTCTCGGTTTTGTGTGTCTCAGTGTTCACGGTTCCAATACAATAAGCATATCTCTCGAACACACACATTGCACGATCTGACCCCACTGTCCAGCTCCAACCAACAACCATCAGGGCATATTTAATTACCTCACTGACCAACTTCCATCATTCTCTGGCGACAGCACCCTGCAACACGCATCGAGCCGCCCTGCAATGTAACAATTGCCAAGAATAATATCATATCTGCACTCCATCAACCATCGAAATTAATCACTACCAAAGAATAAAGCTTTCGACCAATCAGCGTTGATTTACAACAACGATGTAAAATCAATGAATAATATCATGCCACATGTCGTAACGCTATTCGTTCATCACTTTGACATTAAGTCAGACCTGCCAACTGAGCCCTGAGCTTCTTCTACCATGCTACTGCACCACTAAATGCAGACTTCTGCGGTATGGCGATGTCACTGCACAACCGCTAGACAACCACGAGACACCCGCAGTATGGCAGTTACGTTGCACTACCGCGTTAGGGTTGAAAGACCCCCGTGGTATGGTGGTAACCGCCCAATCAAATAACTTCCACCATTCATCACACCATTGCTCCATGACTTTTAGGGATGGGTGGTATGGCGGTGCCACCACGCTACTGCTCCAGGACTTGCAAGGTCCTGTGGTATGGCGGTGTCACCACACAACTGCCAGTCAACAAAAGAGCCATGCGGTAAGGAGGTAACCGCTTCGCCAGACCACCAAAGGATCACCGTGCCACCACTAGGGAAGGTAAAGGACTCCATGGTATAGCGGTAACACCGCATAACTGCACCTTGACCGAAAGGGGCCCGCGATAAGGCGGTAACCTTGTGCAATCACCAAGCAGATCGAAGACCTCCATGGTAAGGAGGCAAACCGCACAACCGCACCATCTCCAAAAGATCTCAGTGGTATAGCAGTAAGGAATGAACAAATAAGATCCACCAAGTCCTTAAACAGAGATTCAAGCCAGAAAGTTGAGGCATAAATTTTCCAACATCCTAAACCTCTAGGTTCTATCTTAAACTTCACAAGACAACTCTAGAGTAATCATGTGTCAAAACAACTAAGTTATCATACTGTAGCTTACATATAACACTAGAAATAATAAGCAACCAAAACAAACACCAACGTCCACTTCATTGCCTCAACCATACCTCCCACCTACACCTAATATCTAGCAGTTTAGTGGTAAAGATTGGATCTTTTTGAACAACTTCGTAACACTCCTGCTAAGATCTCCTTGTGGGATTTAATTCAAACATCACTTGCTTACCATGGTATACTTCAAAGTGCTTTGCAAAAAGTTGTGCACCCTCATAGTATGCAACCAAATGACATGACAACTTTGATTTAAAATATGAATCCACCTACTTTGGACATTATCTTTCATCAAAATGAGTTATCCCCTTTAGAAACATAAAAACAAAATAATGTTTTGATGATAGTGGTGTTGAACACCCAGAATACTAAGAGGGGGGTGAATTAGTATTCACTGAAATTCATTACTATCAATTTAAACATTCATTCAAAGCATCACATTAAACTTGCAGTAATAGAAAGGAACATATAAAGCATGCATCACATCAAGAAACACAAGAACACTGGATTTATGTGAAAAACCCTTGGAATGGAAAAACCATGGTGAGGATTAGCTCACAATATATTATAACTGGTTACAATGTTTGTTACATAATAGTTGATTCACTATCCAAAAAAAGAGAATGACTCACTATTACGGGCTCACTACCAAGAATAGAAAAATATAGAAGAAAGAGTGCCTTACTACCAAGGATGAACTACTAGCAATGCATCTCACCTATGTTGAAGATACAGTTCCAATTAAGCTCTGAAAACTAACTTAACACACTTCATACTTCACCAGAATCATATTGCACACTTATCTCTACACTAGATCTGGAACACACACTTAATTACATCACACACCTTTTTTCACACAAGGAATCAACCTTGTATATATACCACAATCAACCACAACATCAACTAGGTTGGCTTAATTAGATGAAACATGCACCACACAACTCGTCAAATCAAAACAACAATACACACACTTTGCGAAAAGAACCAAAAAATCTACACCAACAAAATAGGTCAACATGACCCATAATCATTCCTAGGATTCTGCTCCATGCACAATTCAACTCTATAGAATACCAAAGCCTTTAGCTCGACACCTCTGGTTAAGAAATAACTGAATGAACCAACCGTTCATTCATAACTCGACACGTGGAACTCCAAAACACTTATCACTTAGAATACACACACTTCTTCCATCTATAAACACTTCCTCAAAACCACATAGAAAAATACTCATCTATGGTGGAATGTAGAGAATTCCAACATATACTCTGCAACTGCAACTCTACCATAACTTAGTTGATACTTTGCAAAAATTATTTTTGATTGCAAAAGACATCAATCCTTGAAAATTTAAATTTAGACTCTTCCAACATATACCAATATTACCTCAAAACCTCATGACAATAATCTGCATAGCAAAGCAATACAGACCACAAAACTGGTTCACTGAATACTAAACTATACATTGAGACTTAGGAAAATCTCCAAAACACTTGGTCTTCTCTAGACCAACACTTTTGCATTTCAACCATGGGTTTCCATCAATGAGAACATCATACACCATCATGCTCATCAATATCCTCACACCATACATCATCTATACATCATCATGCTCATGTTGCCAACAATATCCCTTAACAACTTTAAGTCTCCAATAATCTCCCCCTTTGTCATTGATGGCAACACACTCTCACTCTCCAAAACTGCTCAAACTCCAAAACTACTCCCCCCCTTTAACATCAATGGAAAAGGGTTCATTATACATACATACATACATACTCCCCCTAACTGATATATACATACATGAGAGTTGCTGGCAATATGTTGGCAACATGTTGCCATTGATGTCAAAAGGGGATCAAATGTTGGTGTTGATCCTAATGTTGTCAAAAGGTGATCATAAGGTAAATGAGTCTAATCCTAAGAAAAATATTGGCATTAATGTTATGTCATTGATGCAAAGGAGAGCTTAACATGATGGTATTAAAGCTTTTAGGTTTTGATCATGCACAAGGTTTTGGCATAATGATAGATTGATTGGTTGTGTGATCAAGTGATGTACATGTATATGATGATCTCTAAAGGGGGACAAAGAATGTACTACTAGAGAGAGGAAAAGTATGTTGAAGAGATGAGCAGGTTATGTGGATGTGTTGTTTAAAGGTTGCTACAATGTTGTTTTGCAATGTTGTCCTGCTGATGTATTAGGATGTAGTTTAAAAGGAATGATGTGTCAGGATGCTAATACATGTTGATGTTTTGAAAGAGATGGATTAATGTTGTTATATTTTGTACAGGTTATAAAATGTTGTCACAAAGTTGCAATATTTTCCAAAAGTTGTCATATTTCTGCAACTTGCATCTCCAAGTGTGTGTGAAAATTTAATGGGAGATCTGATATGGTTTTTTGAGAGGATTCTAGAATGGTATTTTGCAGGTATGAAGGTGGTAGTATGTGCTCAGAAAAGATTTATTTTTCTCTCGGGTGTTTTAGGGTTTTACTATTAAACCTTAATTGGTTGCAAGTCATGGCATTCACAAGTTTATATTTGTTCATTGAATTGCTCTAACAGGTTGCTGGTTACCTTAAGTGATAACTATGTCATTAACCTCGTGTTTGTGACCAACCCTATTGTCTAGGTTGGCAGTGTCCTGGAGGTGCATCATGATGACTTAGTCAGTTCAGAGAGAGTCACATAATTGTCTCTTTGATCCTACAATTTGGAAATGGTTTGGTGTGAGTTAGGCACATCGGCGGGAGATTATCCACTATCTCCTCGACATGTAATGGTAGCATGTGTTCAACACATAGAAGTGACATACTATCATCGGTAGAACTCTTAAGGTTGTCTCTTTGATATGGCGATGACTATGCAAGTTTGGTGGGACCGAGATTTGGTGGATAGCATCTATTGATGACATTGAACCTGTATACATGGCGGTTGCCTGCTCACCCGGTAATGATTCAATGGGGCCCATGCGAGACCCGTAGGGAAGCAGGGAGTGGTGGAAAGTATTCCACATTGGATAGAATGTGGCAGTGGGACTTGATGGTAATGATGACTATTGCTGAGTTCATATGCATCACATAAATCTCCTTAAAACTAGCATGTGGTTTAGCGATACATGATGAGATAAGGTGAACAATAGAGATCAAAAGGTTTGCGATCTAATGGTGATCGCTATATCTCTCCCCATCACATTAATGAATGGTGAAGCTCAATGTGTTACAATGATATGCGATAGAACATGGTCATCACATCTATCTCCTCATATCACCAAAATGAAAAAGGAATTCTTATCGTTGTAGTGATGAGTGATGAGTGTGTTCGACGGTGTGGATTGTGTTAGATGTTAATCCAACGATGATTGATATACTTCTATGTATCATGGAAATGAATTCAAGGCTAAAATCTAAGTAGAAATGTGTGATGGAAAGCATATGGTGGGACCCAATAGGATGATAAGGACATATGGTGATGTGTATAAGTAGATGGTGATTATCGATTGGATGATCATGCAATTCACATCCTTATTGTGAATTGCATGGCAGTGAGTTGGAATGGTGGATCCCGCGGTTAGTAAAAGCTTATGTAAATATTCATCAAAGAGAAAGGTTGATGTCATTGGGAGAAGATTGTCAGTCTCCCTAATATAACGATGGACATTAAGTTAAAATTGATCGACAGTGTTGAGTTGAAGGATAGATGATCTGACGGTCATCATTGAAGGTGTATACATTGCAAGTTTGAATCTAAAGGCTGAAGGCAATTCAATGATAGGCGATGGAAATGAAAGCAATGAAGATGAACGACATAGTTTTAAAGAGAACTTGATCTAACGGTTACGGTCTAAAATTGGATATATGAATGGAGATTGTTTGGTCATGGCATGAAAGATGGAATCAATGGTCAAAATTTAAAGTTGATTATTATACAAAGACTATGCATAAGTTGGTTGGGGTTTTGACTGTCAACTGACATTGTAGACATAATTAAATGTTTACCTACACAAATGTTTGTTTTGATTGGAGAATTGATCGGCAAGGCGACGACATAGATTGCTACATCGAATGAGATCAAAATCAGATCAAATGATCTGGAGATTGCATTAATTACTGAATAAGATTAGGGTTTGCTAAAGGCTATGGTTTTACAAACCAACAAACGAGATTTGATGCTATCAGAAGAAAATGAGAAGATCCTAACAAAAGTTCTATCCTCACTATGTGTGTGGTTTGAGGCATTGATTACTGTAAGGTTTAGGGTTTTTCTAGAGTTAGCAGATTCAATGAATTTGTATAGAGAATTAGTGGAATGATGAACAAGTATCTTGTTGGTGAAACTAGTGAACCTGATTACGTGACCTGGACAGTGGTGCACATCTCTAGGTTGTGTGCTTATAGGTCAGTAATAAAGAAAAATAAAATGGACAACCAAAAGTGGGTGTGGTAGTTGTTGCAACAGTTGCTGTTGAGGTACTGATTATTGAACTTACTATATGATTATGTATAATGTGTCTGCAAGTTGTTGATAATGCATTTTGTTGTATCAACAGTAAGTTTATGAGTTTTCATATTATGTATTTGTAATCAATATATCTACTATAAGAGAGTATGAGTCTATAAGAGTTCAGTGCAGAGAGAAGGATAGGTTTGCATTACAGATAAAGAGTGCAGAGAAGTAGGGATGTGTTGCTGAGTTTGTAGCAACAGTGCAAATTGTATGTGTACTGTAATGATGCATTTTTAGGTTGTGTAAGAACCAATATTATGCATATGTAATCTTGTGATATTGTTGAGGTTGGTGCCTTGGTTTGAATTGAGTTGGTGCTCAATTTAGGGGATTGAAGTCTCCTTGGAGTTGGTGCTCCTAAATTTGGAAGTTGGCGCTTCCACAAGGAGTCGGTGCTTCCTTAGGGTTGGTGCCCTTAAAATTTTGTAACAAAGATTTGGATTGTTAGGTTGTATTTGAGTAGTAGACTCAAGCAACATTTCTCATTGTGGTTTTTCCCATTTAGGGTTTTCCACGTACATCTAGTGCTATGCGTTGTTCTTTCATGTGCATGTGATTGCTATATTGGTTTATGCTTAAATCTACACATTTGAGTTTTAAATTTAAATCTACAAAAGGGTTTTTAGGACTAAAAGTTTTAAGATCTACTGATTTACCCCCGTCTTAGTAGATCTTTTTGTTCCATCAATTGGTATCAGAGCACAAGTTACCTTGGATAAGCTTAATCAACTGAGGTTGATCTTGAAGGTGAACTCATCTGTGCTTTGGATGAGATTAAGAGGTTGAGAAAAGAGAACAAAGAACATAAAATAAATGCTCAAGAAGAGATAGATAAGTTGACCATGAGTCTTAATGAAATTAATGAATTTGTGGTAAGCTCGAAGATACAAGTGGAAGAAGAAAAAAGGATAGGAGATGTAGTTAAATAAAAATTATAGTCTAAATAAAATATGTGGATTGAAGAATCATTATATCTCCCTTCGGGTTATTATTGATTATTTTGCATAATTGTAGCCCGCGCCTTGTATTTTTAAGTGCCACCAACCCCCTTTTCCATAACCTTTGCGCATTTTGCTCCACATGTCCATCGTGCGCTCATTGAAGGTAATTCTTCCCTTGCTTCTCTTTGAAGCCCTATCTCTTTTCCATGCATCAGAAGCGTGCACGCCTGAGGCACTCTCCCCTTTGTTTCTCCTCCAAGCTTCGTGGGTGTACCACATCACATCATTCCATGGGTAGTTTTTTGGGTGGTCCCACAACTGATGTTCAAATGTGGACATCTCCACATGTCATCTCCATGAGGATTTTAATCACAGGGTTAGAATGAATGGCAAAGAAGCCCTATCTCTTCGCCACATGTCCTAACCAACTATATGGATGAGTGACACGTGTCACTTAGAGAGACTCACTGCTTCTTCCTTGGGACCACAACCATCATTTGCTGGATGGTGAATCTTGTCCAAAGGCGAATGTGTGTGATGAACCAAATCTTTCTTTTGCAATGACCTTGGGAAATCATGGCAACATGTATCACTACTCGTATCTGGGAATATTTTCAGTTATTGGCTCGATGATAGTGGATGATCTATATATACTGCTCTTCCTCTTTGAGAAAGAGTTCAAAATTTATAGAAAAGAGACTAAAAGCTCTAAAGACTTTGTAGTGTTTTCTAATTATTGTATTGAGAATCATACACTATGCCTATTGTTCGCCCTCTCTATTTCTTAGTCAATATAAGACATGATACTATGTTGTTTGTTGTATTAAGTAGTTTATCTACAACTTTTATGATTTCAATAGAGATTTACTATTTGGATCATGTCCCAAACTCTTCTTGATTAGTAGATGTATGTTGAAGTTATACTATGTCATTTGATTAATTACTTAAGATTTTCACCTCTATTTATGTTATTCTTAGACATAGCAGATTGCTGAACGACCCTCAAACCATATCCAAAAGGAAGGTTTCCCGTGCCTAAACATTTAAATCTTGGCACATCGCCTTAGATTAGTTTTATTTTATATATGCTTCCTTTTCCCTTTCCAAACCCACAATTACAGGAAGATCCAACTTCTTTAAAAATCTCAGAGGTTACTCAGTTTAGCCTAATTGGTCCACCCATTAACCGAGTTTCCCATAAGGTTGTTTGCCTAGCAATTTTACACATGAACGGTTTATTTTTCTGGCACACCCGATGGGACTATATTGAACGTATTCCAAATTTAAAGAGGGTGTATGAGCCATTGACTTGTTACTAGATCCCAAACTGCGAATAACCCTGGCTTGCTAGTGCCATTGCTAGTAATAGTATGAACAAGAACTCATATGGTAAACATCCAAACCCCTCCACCAACTATGTTACCGATAGCTAACAAAAATTATGTGGCATGGGATGCCAAAAGCCCTCTCATAACACTAGCAACACCCGTCGATTGGGCCCCTATCCTAGCTTCTGCTTTGAAAGCTATACCAAAATTCATCGGAGATGGCTCAAAGACACCATTCGAACATCTCCAAGATGTGGTAGACATATGTCTAGTGCATGGTGTAGCTAATCAAAATGTAGCACTGGGGCTACTTGCAACCTCCTTCAAAGGAAAGGCCCTTGATTGGTACCGCACTCTAGGAGCCAATACCATCGATACTTGGGATGAGCTCGAGGATCATTTCTATGAGCGGTTTTTGAACAATGGAGATTGATCCTCGCTATTCCAATAATTGGTGACTATCAAGCGGGCCCCTCAAGAGGCCATGACTGACTTCAATGCCTGATTCCATACAACTTGGCAGAGGATCCAGACAGTGATCCGCTCGCCTCCTGATTTGGCGTTCATGTTCTACCTAAAATCTATCAGTGCCAACATCTCAATGATGATTTAGTCCCTTGGTGGGAACACCTTGCCAAACGTGTACAACATTGCTGTTGCAACAAAGAAAAATTTGATTGATGTTGGGAAGGTACCACCTCGGTTCACAATGCCTATATTTGCAAAATTGTCAAATCTCACCCTAGAGATAGCTTCAGTATGTGCGCCTGCTCCTCCCTAGTCTATGTATGTGTATCTAAGCACACAGTAGAACATTGCTTCTAGGGATGAAATTAGCGACATCAAGGAATTGTTGCGATCGCTCTCAAATGAGATAACGAGTATCAAGAGGAATCAATCTATGCCACAGAAGCCAGCTTACCAAAATTACCAAGGTGGAAGACCTTCCTACTAGTAGAACAAGTACCAAGGAGGTAAATGCATGAATTCACAAACTCAACCGAGTAATCAGATGGTTTCGGTACCTACTCCCCTTCCTAATGTGCCACCGAGTTCAAATAGAGAATTGGTAGCGGGGAATAATAATCTCGTTGATGATGTCAACTCCTAGTGCTTCCCTTGCAATGAAGCGCATATGCCTTGAAATTTTTTGTGTGGCAATTTACAATAGAAGGTGGCAGAATAGCGCAACCGAGGTGTTGCATCAAGTTTAGGAGGTTATGCATATACCTCTCCATAAATGGAAAATGTGGTACTCATTGTGCAAATGCAAGCAATGTCCTTGGAACAAGAAATTGACATAGCTCCCGAATACACAGTCTTCTCATGGATGGAAAAGGAGGAGGCAATATTTGTAAATGAGGCATCCATATGAGAGTCCCTACTAGTGCAATCAGATTACAACACTTACTTTAAGAGAAATTCATGGGTGAACCGGTCATTCCGTAGCCTAGAACTGTTCCTGACCAAGCTTCTAGTAGCCCGACAATTGCACAAAAATCTCCCCCCCATAAAGAGATTATTATAACAAGATCTAAGGAGGAGAAGTCTTCTGCTTTGTCGCCATTCGATGTGGTAGAACAAAAAGAAAGCCTCTGCTAATGTATCTATTTGGGATATCTTAGATATTCTGAAGAAAAAATCATTGTTGTAGAAGTCCTTACTAGAAGGTACAAGAACAAAGCCAACATAAAAACATTCCAAAGGAAAGTCCATTAATGTGCCATCTTAGGCCAAATTCCTCACAAACAATGGAGAAGATTCCCCAACAAAAGGTAAAGGTAAGCCTAAACCGAAACTATTATTCTTGACCCTCATTATGGGTAAGAAATTGTTGCAAAATTCTATGATTGACTCCGGTGCTAGCACCACAGTCATGCCCAAGCAAATAGCTGAAGTGTTAGGACTTATTTATGAAACTTTAAACAAGGGGGTTATGCAGCTTGATGGTAATAAGGTTGAAACTATAGGTGTCATAAAGGACCTTCCACCAACTCTGTTTTCCTACCCTAGCATCACAATTAAATAAGACATTGTAATCATTGATGTCCCTCCCATGTTCGACCTTTTCTTATCCCGAGAGTTCACTTCTAAGATTGGTGGATATCTTTCTTTAGATTGGTCACACTTGATCCTTAGGACCAAGCATGGAGCTAAAATGAAGATAGTATTCGAAACCTTGCATTCAAAACATGTAGTAGATGAAGCCATGATCAATTTTGAGGCTACTCATACTTCTACCACCAGAGATGTGGAGGTCACCAAAAACATAACCGATCAAGAGGAGGTCATATTGAGTAAAATTACAGGCACTAATCCTTTCGGCAATTATCATGCCATCGGGTTGGGAACTTACATCAACTATGATGAAGATCAAATGATTCTGAAGGTCATGAAGAAACCCGAGGGTGGTCTAGCCTTAGGGTTATGGATGCTGCATTTTGATGAAGCAAGATGTAAAGTTGGTGCAGGAGCGGGGATATGTTTGACATCCCCATCCAATGAAAATACACTCAAGTCTTTTCACTTTCAATTTTCCTATTCGAACAATGATGCTGGATATGAGGCCCTAGTGCAAGGTTTAAGCCTTGTAGAGCAGATGGGTGTTAAAAAAATTATGGTGTTCGAAGACTCTGAGTTAATAGTTGATCAAGTCTATGGAGTCTCCATAGTGAAGAATGTCCACATGAGATCTTATAGATATAGGGTTTGGCCCCTCATTGAAAGTTTTGAAGCTTTCAATATTTAGGCGGTGCTTAGAGAGCAGAATGTAACTGTGGATCGCATGGCAACAATTGGATCCCAATTCTACCCTGCTTCTAAGTTGATTGAGAACATGTACTCTATGTAGGTAATCGTATGACTTGCAATCCCAGATAATCACCAAAGCTGACAAATGTTCAAAAATGATGAACACACCACCTCATTCATTCAACATTCAGGAGAGTTTGCTGATCAACTCCAACCAAAAATTGAAGAAGCATATGAAGGGAAATTTATTCAGCCTAGGTCTAACAAGCTACCAAAGGGACTTGTCACTCAAAAACCCATTTGATTGTGATGATACTAGGAATGATAGAAGGAGGTTCACACTAGAAAAAAGTGATCATGTAGACCTAGAGATGGAATAAAGCTTAAGGTCAAGATAGGCGTCCCACAACATGACAAAAAATGGCTCACACACTTTTATGAAGGATATGGAGGAGTAGTGGCCTAGTCGTATGACGACCTTAAGATATATGATCCCAAAATCATATGACATATTATAGAACTGTTAGAAGGCACAAAGCCTATCTGCCAGGAGCAAAGGCCACACACCGTACTATAGCTGTCTAAGTCTCTGAAAGTAGAACAAAATGGAGCCAAGGAGGACCGATTAATCAAACTATTGGAGGTGAAAAATAAAAGAGGAAAAGCTCTGAAGGCCATGAACGATCACTAACAAGAAGTTAACAAGTGGTTTGACAAAAAGATCCTCAACTAGAATCTTATGCTCAAAGACTTAGTGATAAAAATTAATAAGAGAGCCGCAAAGCTAGGCCAACACATGAAATTCGATAGTCTGTGGGAAGCCCCTTTTCATATCATTCAATGCAAGCAACATAATGCTTTTGAATTGGAAAATATGGAGAAAGAAGCATTGGGATTATTTAATTAGCTTTGTTAATCATTTTACCTATGTAGATATGTAATTATGTAAATATTTCCTTTATGTTTTGTTTGGCTTGAGCTTTGGTATGGAACCCATGTTATAGAAAGCAGAGAAGTGCTAAGGAGACAAAAAATTAACAAAAAGAGCTTTATATTAATATGCTTTGAGGTATTACAATTCAAAAATTGCTCTCTGGCCATACTTTTTTGAGTATATGTATTAACCGCCTTCTGAGGCATATATAGAAAAAGAAAGAAAAAGGAGTTTATTCTTTGACCGGGATAGTATCAACATTAGTAGCAACATGCACATCAAGAATTGCATCAGTAGGCACATCAGGAGGAACAACAACATCAGGAGCATCCATGGCAACAACGACAATTGGAGGAGGAAACAACAGGTTTCTAAAGTCGGTGTACCAAACCACGTTGTAGAAGAGCACTACATAGTAGCATCTCAGAAGGAAGTCACAAGCACGAGAAACTCTTTGACGATGTTCTCCAATCATCATAAGATGAAACCCGCTCAGGAATGGCACCTAAGACACCACTGCATCTTCTTCAACATGTTGGTGGAGGTCACTTGCTTTGGGGAAACCCAAGCCATACACTGCATTAGTCATGACTTCGCCAAGGCTTCTGAGGTAGCACTTTGGAAAGACCTCCTTGATGAGCCTCAGTACTATCCACTTCAGTGTTTTAATGTTGAGAAAGGATGCAACAAAATGAGAGAAAATGTTGTATTTACTCTATACTTATTCTCATACTCTAGGAAATCCCTCCCCATAACAAATTTTATCGCAATAATTGCTAGCGAATGCTTGTTCTCAGTGTGAACCCTGGTTTCATACTTGCACAAATACAACAAACATACACATTATTAGATCAAAATGCAAGATGAAATAAGGATTCCCTATGAAATTCATTTACAAAACTTAGATAGAAAGGAAAATGAAAAACAATGCAATGAATCAAATAAAATTTATCTAAACTAAGCAAACTCTTGATCCCATGAGGGAATTGGTGCCAATTGATGTGTCAAAATTGGCCCTTTCCCAACTCCTTTATTGTAATGTTGATGATGCATAGATAGTTGAATCTCCTTGATGAGATTTTGGCATAACCTAGCTATGAAATTGTGAAAATTATGAATACTTGAAGAGAAATGGGCAAAATTAGCTCTCAATGTGAAGAGAGTAACTTTGCATGAGATTATGGATGTTGAATGAGAGGAAAAACCTTTCATTTATAGATTCTCAAAATGGAAAAGAGAGTGAAATTGAGGAATGTGGGATCATTCAACATCCAATGGCCAAGTGCCACTTGTCAAGATGTGAATGGTTGAAGGTTGTGTACATTTTGGCCAAAGTGCCAATAAATGCAATTAGGTGGAATTTGAAAATGAGGAAATGACATGTGAGAGGGAAAGAGACATGAAATAAATGCCACTTGGGCTCAATGCACAAGGACATGTAAGAGGAGTGAATGCTTTGTTGGAAGTACCCATCCACTTGGATTTTTGAATTCAAACTTGAGGGAATATTCCTTCCTTATTCCTTGTTGAGAGAAAATAAGCAATTAAATAAATCAAAGTAATTGATTTATTGTGCAAGTTGCATTCTCTAGAGGATTTTAGTGATTGAGATTAACTTAATCAAGATTTGATTAATTTAATGGGAGGTTAGGTGATTTGACAATTTTGACTCAAATTTATGAGTTGATTTAAATCAAGAATTGAGAAGAAAGATTTAATTAAATAAATGATTTGATTTATTTAACTAAAGGGGATAATGTTAGATTAAATTAAATAAGGTTTAATTTATTCAATTTAATAAGAAGACTTTAGAGACTTGATTTAAATAAACTGAGATATAAGGTTAATTAAATTAAATTGATTAATTTAATCAACAAAGGAGAAAGACCTAATCAAATAAATAATGATTTATTTAATTAAGAGACAGAAGGTGATGATAAGATGAGAGTGTGATTCAGAAAGAAATGTCGTTAGTAGTCAGGATCAATTGTGCCGAATTGAATTTGTACATTTTCCATGTCTACACTTAGTCATCTGCTTTAAACGTTAGCTAGATATCTCACCTAGGAATACTACCTGTGACTTATTGCTAGTGAGCCTAATAGGAGTATCTATTGCTCTTATCAGGAAAACCCAATTATTGGTATAATTTATGCTAATATCCTTGGGTATATTTATAGACCTAGCTGGGTATATGCGTGTGATAAGCATGATGATGATCAAGATAAAACTCAAGAATCCCCTAGGGTTTCAATCTCAAAAATCTCACCAAGTTGCGGTTGCTGTGTATGAATTGTGGCATGCAAATTAGGAAGAGTTAATTAATTGGCTTAAGTTGGTGGTAGATGCAGGTGATGGTCCACATGACCAAGTGCTAAGTGTTAAGCTGTGGATGTTGTTCGGTCTCCAAGGATGAACTCAAATCTTTTTGAGTAATTATGATGCCCCTTGCTTAATCATTGTTTCCAAAGTTATTAAGTGCAAAAGCATGCAATTTTTTTTGCGTCTCTTCATTTGTGGCTCAATTCCCAAGGGATGGTACCCTAAGGCATGAGGATTAGTTGTCATCATGAATGATTGTCTTTTCAAGGGAGTGGGAATTCATTTTGCATGCACAAAAGGAGTTGGCGGTACATGCTGGATTTATTGCAGGAAAAGAAACCATTGTCTACAACTTCAGTCGAGAATGGCAGGTGTTGCATACACAAAAATAACACTAAGTAGTCTTGAATATGCATTTCATTGCAAGAGTTTTTGAGTACACAACTGCTAGGAAGAACCCAATTGAATTGTGGAAGTTTTAGCATTGCAAAAAATTTAGAGTCTTGAAATGGCCCAGAATCTCCAAACAGAAGCACAAGGAGAGGCGACCCAGAGCTTGATGGAGGCCATGTTGGCCGTGCCAATGGCCAATATTTTTCACACTATTTCTTATGCCTCGCCAATATTTCCTGAAAAGTTGAGGTGGTCTCACACTCGAGCTTCTATGAAGAAGAAGTCTAATCATAGGGACAAAACCCTGATAATGGAGGAATGAGATAACATCCATGACCCCATCCTCAAAACTAACCCTATGAGTCTTAGGGAAGTAGCCTGTGAAAGGATGAAAAAGATTAATAGCCAGGATTCTTTTGCATACAAGCTGTGGTTTTGCATTCTCCCATAATATATGGTCCCCTTGGTGCACCATTATCCAAAACTAGTCCACACATACACTCAACATTTTAACCTAGATACCGACACCATTGAAGGTCGAGAATTGAAAATTGTAATCAACATGGATGCAATTAGGAATATTCTATACATTCTTATTGGAAGGAGCTCTCGAGCAGATGGTATGGAGAGGTTCACCATAGAAGGTGCAAAACACTTCTGGAGGACCAAAAAGTTTGCTTTGGACTTTTATAACCAGGAGACAAAAGGGCCAAGGAAGAGGCAGGAAGGCCGCCACAATTTTTGGTTGCGCTCAATTATTTCAACGTAGATTTGTAGGGAGACTTCTCTATGATGGATTTCATTTGTGGCATGGATGATGATCAATATGTTGAGGAGTTTCAAATGGGTCTGGGCTTCCAGTTGAAAAAACAACACTCATTATTCTGGTATGACTTCGCTGAAATCATTGTTCGGGAAATGTAGAGCCAATTCAAAGAGTACAAAACATAGCATAGGTTCAAGTTTTCTTTTGTCCCGGCCCACATGTTCTTGCACCAAAATACTAATTTCTTTTTGAACCATTTTGGGTTTGGTTATATTTGAGGAAAATGGGATAAGAAAGTTGATTTCTGCATGGCTTCTCCTCCTTTCCGTAACTCATGATTACTATGCATTCTCAGAGCTTTTCTTGGATCCGATTTTGTGAGATTTTAGTAAAGAGGGTGAGGTTTATCATTTTTCTGTCGAGCAGATGGAGTGGATGCAATATTTTACCCCTTCTTGTGATTGGTTCTTGGGAGAAGATTTCTCATTTTTCAGGTTGCATGGTTTCACTGAGGAACCATTCCATCTCTCGATGTGCGTCATAGACCGTGTTTTGGCCATTAAGGTATTTTGGCAACTATCGATCATTGATGCTAGCTTTTGCAAGGGAAATCAGCAAAAAGGTTTTTTCAGATGCCCTTTGAACTTTGGCCCGGTGATAATGGTAAAGAAGCAAACACAGGTTTTGCTAGAGGTAAAGCTAGCTCATCTGGGGCTAGTAGTAATCTATGATAAATGGAATTATAATCCCAAAAATGATGTGGTGGAGTTGAATGTTAAAGTAACTCACAACTCCCAACCTTACTGGGAGGCTCAGTGGAATCCACTGTTTGAAGACCAGGAGGATCTATTTGTGGACTTAGCCTTTATTCTTGCTGACGATAGGAGGCCACCATGGCTCTCCTTCTATTTTCCCTTGGCCAAGTCTAGTGAAAAACATAAAATTGGGACAACCCTTCATAACCAATTGGTTCATCAATGGCAATGGAGTGAAGAAAATATTGCACATTTATGCATTTTTCATAAGGAGACCAAAACCTTGAAGCCTTGTTCGAGTCGGTAGGCATGGATGACAAATTTGATGATCTTTAGAATCGGGCACATAGTGATATCGATGCAAGTGAAGACGAGGAAGTAGATTTGGAGGAGGACACTGCAAAAATCAAGGGAAAGGAGGTGAATAAAGCCTCAATGTAGAGAATTGAAAAAGTAGTGGAGCAGCTCGACAAAGCCCCGCAGAGTGCACAACTAGCTACCTCTCATTTGGAGACTTCACTACAACTTACATTGGCTGTGAGGAAACCCAGGATAGTCTAGCAGACTCAGGAGGTCATAAGGATGGATGATTCTCCACCCATGAAGAAACCACACACAGATGAAGCTCTTGGGTTAAACTCACAAGTACTTGCAGCAAGCCAAGGAACAATCTCCATGGCAACTCAGGTATCTTTCTCCTCTTCTCTTCTCACTTCATAGTCTTTTGCTTCTCTTGCAACCTCTGTGTCTTCCACCACCTCGAGTGCCAACCTTTCTTTTTTTGCTTCTACCCTGGCAGGAGTTTTCTCCCAATTAATCCTTTTAATCCCCCACGGTCTGTTCCACCATCTGTTGAAGCCCAATCTCAACCCACTATTGCAAATCCTTTTTTCTCCCACCGTACCAACTCTAATACAAATTGACCAACAGATGGCATCCTCTGCATCACCATTTCTGCCGCCACCTCCTATGAGTCCTCCTACCACTTCCCAAGTTTGACCTTGGCATAACATACCCCCTTTCTCCCCATTAATGGTCTCTCTGCCGAAGAAAACATCCTCTGAGACTGTAATGATTTCCTTCCCTTTCACTCTACCTCGTGGTGCACCCTTTTTTGGAAAACTAATTAGGTCACCAACATAATTCGTTGATCAAGGCAACCAAATCAAGGCAACACGGGTTATCAAAGCCCAGAAAAGAGAAGAGAAAGATTTAGCAAGGCTATCCGAGCCACGCGTGTAGACCCTATTTAATGAAGTATAGGGGTTGTTGCAATTTGAAACTATGAATCCAAATACCATCAAACAACAACGGGAAATACAACCCAAGGATTATACCATCCATGCTATGGAGATCGATCTACACATAGGTCGACTGTAAGACAAGGTTGAGCTAATGGAGGAAACTTAGTGGGTGGTTACTACTGAATTTTTGAAGCATAATCGCCAACTAAAGAAGCGGGAGGAAGAGCTCAAGAATGTCAAGGAAAGAATGGAAGTCCTACAAAAAAAGGAGAAGACCAAACAGGCGCTAGCAAAAAAGGCCAAACTTCAAGAGGAGCTGACGAAGTTATGATCTAGGATCCCAACCTGGTTACTGAACTACAACAGAAGAACCAAGAACTCCAAGGCCGGTTGATTCAAACGAAGCAAGAAATATAGCACAAAGATGAGGATTTCCAGGGCAAGCAAGTTTAGTTTGAAAATCAATTCCAGGAGCTAAATCTTTTTGTGGAAAAAGAGTCCACAACTCAAGGCCAGGTCTAAGAGTCATTACAAAACAAGGATGTCGAGTTGAAAATTCTATGGGAACAACTATCCATAGCAAGCGAAAGGATTGAGGGTCTAACACAAGTTTTTGGGTCAAAGGAGGTAGAGATTGGTCTTTTGAAAGAGCCTCCTCAACCGCTTGCTCCTCAGATAGATCTCCTTTTGGTGGCCCAACAACTATATATCTCCTACTGGGAGAAAGTCAAGGTGTCTTGTTTGACCCTTCAATCGGAACTCCAATTCATGGCCTACGCCATAGGTTTAAGCTGGGAGGTATGCAGGAGGATGGAATAGGTTCCCCAGTTCATTGCAGAAAGGGTGCCTGAGGCAGAGAGGTTACTCGACAAGTTGTACATGGTGGTAGATGTGGACTTGGTCTCCGCAAGGATTGAAGATCGAAAGATAACTACCTAGAAAGTGAGGGAATCCATCTATTGTCATATGTCCATCACCTAGGCTAACAATGGCTAGGAAACACTGAATCAGACTATGGACAGAATGCAAATGCAATATTTGCGACTAACTCAAATGGGCCTGCCCTCACCTTTCCTTTCTAACGACTAAGTGGCCACAGTGGAACACATTGCAACAAGGATCGAGGAAAAGAAATGAGACATGTCTACCTTTCAATGTTTCAGTCAACCCCCCATGACATGAAACATAGAAGGCTTCACCTATCAGATCGCGCATCTCCTTTTTCAAGTCGAGTTTGGGATGGGGATCTTGATGGAGTTTCCCTTCAAGGAAGTGATCGATCTGCACGAGACACATGAGAATTTGTGTGCCACATAAATTCCTTTTGAGGCTGAATGGATGCCTTTGTAGGACACACTCTCAAAGGTCCAACTCTCTTGCCCCAATGGATAAGGCTCTGGTCTCCAAATCAAAAATTTTGGGTTCCCATTTCGTAGGTGAAATTCCCCTGATCATCGCCAAAATCTGTGGATTGAAGAATCCTTATAGCTCCCTTCAGGTTATTATTGATTATTTTGCATAACCTCGTCCTATGCCTTGTATTATTAAGTGTCATCGACCCCCTTTTCCATCACCTTTGCACATTTTTCTCCACGTGTCCATCATGCGCTCATTGAAGGGAATTCTTCCCTTGCTTCTCTTTTAAGTTTCGTCTCTTAGCCATGTGTCATAAGTGTGCACACTTGAGGCCCTCTCCCCTTTGTTTCTCCTCCGAGTTCTGCCAGCATGCCACATCATGTCATTCTATGGGAAATTTTTTTGGGCAGTTCCCATAGCTAGTGTTTGAATGTGGACATCTCCATGTGTCAGCTTTACGAGGATTTTAATCACAGGGTTGGAATGAATGACAGAGAAGCCCCATCTCTTTGCCACATGTCCTAACCAACTATATGGGTGAGTGACACGTGTCGCTTGGAGAGACTCACTATTTTTTCCTTGGGACCACGACCATCATTTGCTGGGAGGCAAATCTTGTCCAAAGGCGACTGTGTGCGATGAAATAAATCTTTCTATTGCAATGACCTTGGGAAATCATGGCGATGAGTATCATTAATCGTATTTGGGAATCTTTTTAATTACTGGCTCGATGGTGGTGGATGGTCTATATATACTGCTCTTCCTCTCTAAGAAAGGGTTCAAAATTTATAGAAAAGAGACTAAAAGCTCTAAATCCTTTGCAGTTTTTTCTGATTATTGTATTGAGAATCACAGACTGTGCCCATTGTTTAGCCTCTTTGTTTCTTAGTCGATATAAGACATGATACTGTACTGTTTGTTGTATTAAGTAGTTTATCTAGAAATTTTATGATTTCAATAGAGATTTACTGTTTGGATCATGTCCCAGACTCTTCTTGATTAGTATATGTATGTTGAAGTTATACTATGTCAATTGATTGATTACTTAAGGTTTTCATCTCTTTTTTTGTTATTCTCAGATATAGCAGATTGCTGAATGACCCTCAAACCATATTCGAAAGGAAGGTTTCCCGTGCCTAAACATTTAAATCTTGGTGCATCGCCTTAGATTAGTTTTATTTTATATTTGCTTCCTTTTCCCTTTCCATACCCCCAATTACAGGAAGAGCTAGCTTCTTTAAAAATCCCAGAGGTTACTCAGTTTAGCGCAATTAGTCCCCCCATTAACTGAGTTTTCCATAAGTTTGTTTGCCTAGAAATTTAGACATCAAAAAAATGAATGCATGAAGTTGGAAGCATAAATAGTTTCCTTGAGGAAGGAGCTAAAATATATAAAAGAGTAGATGGATAAAATATTGACGCTAAAAAGTGGCTCTGAGATGGTAGATGAGTTGAGCAGAACACAAAAGGTGTCTAGACCAAAAATAAAGTGTGATCTTTTTTATGAGAAAGGGAAAAGTTCTGCTACTTCTGTAAGACCATTAAAAAAAAAATCAAATTAGAAGTAACAGATTTCATGAAGGATAAGAAAGTATGCATAAGCTGTACCAAGGTAGATGCTTCAAAGAATGAAAGATCAATTAAAGGTACTACTGAAGTGATGATAGAAAAAGAAGAAAGGAAGCCAACTGCTATTATGAAGAAAGTTGTGAAGGAAAAGAGACTTGTAGTAGATAGGAATGTTGAGAAATCTGTCCTTGATGAATTGAAGAAAAAAATGCATACAAAGGGAGTTGGTATAGAAAGATTTACAGGGATGGGATACATGAAGAAGTCAAATCAAAGAAGACCTCTGCATCCTACACTAAGTAGAACTATGACTAGGTATCCCTCATATTTTTATGGATATGTTTTCAATCAGTTTGGTCATAAGACTAGTGAGTGTAGAATTGCACATAGTGGGAGCACAAAATATATGCATATAAATTCATTTGCTCTTATTGTAGACATGAATATGATGTGTTTTAACTACCATAATTTTGGTCACATTGCAAAACATTGTAGAATGAGTCATGTAAGACCAAAAGCACATAGTGAGAAGAAGAATATGTTCCCTAATGTGAACAATGTTTCACATGTTGCTAAGAAGAAGGCTGATCAAATAGAGAGAAAAGACAAAGAAGTTCTAGAAAGAGAAAGACTGGCAGGCAACGCTTCATGAGGATACATCTACTTCACATCACTAATCTATAGTATTGAAGCATGTATTTAGGGGTAGATAAGCTGGTGTTTAATTTATCCATGGTTGTGAAAGGTAGGTCAAGTTAGGTAAAATATTTTCTATAAAGTTCTAATGAATTGATGGTTGTATATTTATGGAATTTTGTGTAGTTGTTTAGTTGAGAAATTCTTCTCAATTGCAAGAAGAAGAGTTATGGCTAAGTGTGAGTAGTTTGGACTAGTTTGGTGTTGGTTTCAAATTGGTTTCAGTCCATTGTGTGTTTGTATGGTGTTAGTTCAGTTGGTACAAAGCCCATAGTAAAATAGATGCTTGTATATGCTAATGAAGTAGTTGTTGCATGGTCTAAGGGGGAGTTGCTATTAGTAGCAGATCAATGTCATGATTAGATTAGTTCGTACATATCAGCTTAATTGGTGCAAAAATTGGAATGAATCAAATGCGTGATCAAGTCAGTAGAAGAGGATGAAACAAGGTTTATGGAAAATATATAATTGGTATCTATGGAGAAGTTGTAATTGGTATTCAAATCAATGCCATACTTGATGTAGTGAAAAAAAAGGGCGTTTGAAGAGGAGAAGTATGTCACAGGTGGTGAATTGAGTTCAATTTGTTCTCACTATTGGTATCAGGGTGTGATATCATAATTTGGTGTGAGAAATTTCAATTGGTACAAAACTTGAATTAGAATATCAATAATTGGTATCAGATTGTTTGGTATAGATCTTGTTTATGGCACTACAATTAATATTAGAAAATTTTAATTGATGTCAAAACTAGTGCTGCATTTGGCATAAGAATAGTAATTGGTATGAGAGCATAGTTTGTCAATAAATTAGTATCAGTCAAAGGAGGAGCAATGGTTCTTTACTATTCCTGAGATGAAGAAGAGGCTATAGATATGCTCTAGGGGAGAAAGTTATACAGATTATTGTAGTAGCAAGGTATTTAGGAGTGACCCTTTGCCATTGATGTCAAAGAGGGAGAAAGTTAAGCAAATGCTCAAGTATTTCAGAAAGGGGGAGAAAAAGTACTTGAGAAAGAAGGAGAATGTATGCATATGCTCAAGATGCTCAGATTGCAAAAATGCATGCAAATTGGTATTTAGATTGTTTTGATGAAGCATTTAGTTTTGTTGAGCATTTAGGGTTTGCCATCAATGACAAAGGGGGAGATTGTTGGCAATATGTTGGCAATATGTTGTCATTGATGTCAAAAGGGGATCAAATGTTGGTGCTGATCCTAATGTTGTCAAAAGGTGATTAGAAGGTAGATGGCTCCGATCCTAAGCAGAATGTTGGCATTAATGTTATGTCATTGATGCAAAGGAGAGCTTAGCATGATGGTATTAAAGCTTTTAGGTTTTGATGATGTACAAGGTTTTGGCATAATGATAGATTGATTAGTTGTGTGCTCAAGTGATGTACCTATATATGATGATCTTTGAAGGAAGACAAATAATGTACTACTAGAGAGAGGAAAAGTATGTTGAAGAGATGAGCAGGTTAATGTGGATGTGTTGTTTAGGTTGCTGTAATGTTGTTTTGCAGAGTTGTCCTGCTATTGCAGTAAGATGTAGTTTGAAAGGAATGATGTATCAGGATGCTAATACATGTTGATGTTCTAAAAGAGATGGAGTAAAGTTGTTATATTTTGCACAAGTTGCAAAATGTTGTCAAAAAATTGCAATATTATCCAAAAGTTATCATATTTTTGCAACTTGCATCTCCAAGTGTGTGAGTGAAAATATAATGGGAGATTTGATATGGTTTTTTGAGAGGATTCTAGAATGGTATTTTGCAAGTCTGAAGGTGGCAGTATGTGCTCAAAAAATATTTATTTTCCTCTCGAGTGTTCTAGGGTTTTACTATTAAAACTTAATTGGTTTGTAGGTCATGACATTCACAAGTTTATATTTGTTTGTTGACTTGCTATAATAGGTTACATATTACCTTAAGTGATAACTATGTCGTTAACCTCGTGTTGGTGACCAATCCCATTATCTAGGTTGGTAGTGTCCTAAAGATGTGTCAGGATGGCTTAGTCAGTTTGAAGAGAGTCACATAACTATCTCTTCGATCCTACGATTTGGAAATGGTTTAGTGTGAGTTGGGTACATCGGTGGGAGATTATCCACTATCTCCCTGACATGTAATGGCAACGTGTGATCAACACATCAGAGTGACATACTATCATCAATAGAAATCTCAAGGCCGTCTCTTTAATATGGTGATGACTATGCAAGT
Organism: Sequoiadendron giganteum; assembly: GCA_007115665.2. NCBI lineage: Eukaryota > Viridiplantae > Streptophyta > Pinopsida > Cupressales > Cupressaceae > Sequoiadendron > Sequoiadendron giganteum. Next base: position 358,631,402 of record CM021105.1, on the reverse strand, counting down.
TCTATGGGACCGAGCTTTGGTGAACGCCATTTGATGACGTCGAACATGTATACGTGGTGGTTGCCTACCCGCCTGCTAAGGATTCAATGGGGCCCATGCGAGACTTGTTGGGAAGTAGGGATTGGTGGAAAGCAATCCATATTGGATAAAATGTGGTAGTGGGCGCCGAAGGTAATGATGAATATTTCTAAGTTCATACGCATCATGGAAATATCCTTGAAACTAGCGTGTGGTTTAGCGATACATGATGAGATAAAGTGAATGGAAAAGATCAAAAGGTTCGCATTCTAATGGAAATCCCTATATCTCTCCCCATCGCAGTCTTGAATGGTGAAGCTTGATGTGTTACAGAGATATGCGATAGAAAATGGTCATAACATCTATTTCCTCATATCATCAAAATGAAAAAGGAAGTCTTATCATTGTAGCGACGAGCAATGAGTGTGTTTGACAGTGTGGATTGTGCTGGATGTTAATCCAATGGTGATCGATATACTTCTATGTGTCATGGAAATGAACTCAAGGCTAAAACATAAGTAGCAATGTGTGATGGAAGGCATATGGTGGGACTTGATAGGATGATAAGGACAAATGGTGATGTTGCAAGAATGAAAATGCTAAAAGTGTTGTGGAAAGTTTGCAAGTGTTTTTATTGATGTCAATCGATCAACTGGTTATCTACTACTTACTGTTGGTTGTATATGTTGAGGATATTGAGAAAATTGTAATAAAGATATATTGCATATGTTCAGTGGTTGCTTTGGTTTTTGGTCTAGATTCGCTCCTGTGATTATGTAGTTTAGATATGTTGTTCATGGTTGTTAGAAAATGTTATATCCACATTTTTGGTTGTTGATTCACTATACAGTGCAAGTTGTGTTCACCAGTTATGAACTATGGTTTTCTGTGTTTCTAGTTGAGGTCCGAGAGAAATATTGTTGGTCCAGATTTCTATTTGATGAAGTCTTATGACTTGTGGTTCTAGAGTTTTGTTTCCCTAGTTCTATTGAAGATAGTTTTAACATTTGGAAGATTTGTGCTTAATGGTTCTATGTGTTTTAGACTGGTTTGGCCGACCTTGTGTGAAATACTACTTTCAAGGATGATGAAGCATGTTGGATCTTTTTGGGTCCCTTGAAGCATGTGTTTAGGTCAGCCTCATTCTAATTCCACCCTGGGATGTTTTGGCATTGACCTAATTTGAATTTGGATACGTTTCAAAGTTGAAGATGGTATAAATGCAAGATGAGTTAGTGATGAAAAGATAAGAGAGGCAAGAGCGAAGAAGTAGAGTGATAAGAGAGTGCAATTTTGTGTGACTAATTCTATTTAGTAAGTGTGTGTGTTGAGAGCATGGCAGATCAATGCGAAGCTTAATGCTGAGTTTTCAGATGTAGTGAGCACAAGGAAAAATCTATCATTCATGCATGTGTGGAGTAATTGTGGTGGAATTCTTTGTTGCATTGGGATTGTAGTCTCTCTGTAATGAATCTTCTTTGTCTTCTTTGTATCTCTATGGTAGTGAGCCCTCTGGGTTGTAGCCCTGTTGGATAATGAGTCTTTGTTCCGTACAGTGAGTCTTTATTTCAAGTAGTGAGCCTTGTTTCAGGTAGTGAGCCTTTTGTAATCGGTTTTGATATTCTCTATAGTGTGAGTTAATCCTCATCATGGTTTTTTCCATATTGGGTTTTCCACGTAAATTTGGTGTTATTTTGTTGGATTTAAGTTTTTGCTTTGACATTTGATGATTAATCACTTAAGCAGTATTAAGGATTTCAAATGATTGAATTCAAGGACTAATTCTGTGACAACTAATTCACCCCCCTCTCAAATTTCCTATTCAACAATTGGTATCAGAGCTTGGTTCCTTGGTGAAGAGCTTAACCACTTGAGGAAGGTTTAGGATTTAAGTTTTTGCTTTGGAATTTTATGATTATCCAAGGTTCGATGGAACTAATTATGGGATCTGGAAAGTATTGATGGAAGAATATCTGGAGTATTGTGGATATGATGTGGAGAAAGCTTACAAAAATCATTACAATCCTCCTGCCAATGGTCCAAGTACACTTGAAGAAATCAAATTACATGAATCAAACAATAAGGTGAAATACATTTTGAAGAACAGTCTAGTACATTCAGAGTTGATCAAGGTTCAAAATTTGAAGACAACTAAGGAATTTTGGGATGCTTTAGAAAGAGTGCATGATGGTGATGAAAGAGTTAAAGAGGTGAAACTATAAAATTTGGAGACATAGTTTGATCTTCTACATATGTCTGAAGATGAAAATGTTAAAGTTTATGTACAGAGATTGGATGAGATAATGGCCGATATGCGAGGACTTGGTGCTACTATTGATGAAACAAGGATTGTAAAGAAGATTCTTAGAACTCTTCTTGATGCTTACAGTGGGAAGTTGAGTGCTATTGAACAAACTATAGATTATAAGACTTGTACTAAGGATCTGCTATTAGGATTTTTGACATCTTATGAGATGAGGAAGATGAATCTAAGGAATGGAAGCAAATTAGAGTCTGCCTTTAAAGCCACAAAAGCTGAAGATCCATATGAAGAGAACTTTGATGAAATAGAAGCTAACTTTGTAAGAAGAATGAGGAAAGGTTCTGGTAAGTATGAAGTTAAGTTTCCCTTTAAATGCTTTAGTTGTGGAGAAATAGGTCATTATGGTGCAAAGTGTCCGAAAAGAGTTAAAAAGAATAAACTAAGATATGAGAAGGAAAAGAAAGGAAAGAATATTAACAAAGCTTACTATGTGAATGAGAATGCTAGTATATCTGATGAGGATTTAGAATATTAAGATCTAGATGACAATGAGTGCTTGTTCTTGGTGATTAAGGATGATCCTACTTCTGCTAATTCTAAAAAAATAGGTAGAGTAAATCCCTTTGGAGAAGGAGAAAAATGAAGGTACAATTTTCTTTGCCCTACATGCTAAACATGAGAAAAATTACTGGGCAGTTGATAATGGTTGCTCACATCACATGACTGGTGATAAAAGTAATTTTGTTAAGCTTGAGAAATATGATGGAGGCTTGGTTATGTTTGGAAATGATATTAGTGCTAAAATCTATGGGATAGTGTCATGTCCCCATAATAGCAACACAAACATAAATAAATAAACAAATGACCTCAAACATTTAAATGCAATTTGCATAAGAAAATGCAAATAAATAACAAAATATATAAAAAGAAAGAAATTATTAATTATAATTATCACAAGATAGTATTACAATTTTAATCATCAAATATAATATTGAAATACAAACATTAGCAATTTAAATATTATCATTAGAATATATAAAATAAATAACAATATTAATATTATATATAAAATAAATGTGTAATATATCAATATATCAATATATAAATATGAAATAACAAATATAATAATAATATATAGGAAAATTATTGTTATTACATTCTAGTATTAAATAACTTAATCTCAAAAATAATAATAATAAATAAATATTATGATCATTACACATCAAAGATTTTTAATACATTAGAATAAAATAATAATAAGATATTAGCAAATTAGTTTTATTATTATATTTTAATATGTTCAATAAAACATCAAAATAATATAATAAAATAAGTATATAATCTGAAATATCATAATTAATAATAATATATTATTATTTTCAAAGATAGATATTATTGTGATAATAAGCCTTTAAAGGCAGCAATTAAATCTAACAAAGAGGTATATTTTATGAAAAGTCACCTCTTTCACCAAACAATACATTCCCCCATGAGTCACCTACCTTGAATGGTATAAATAGAAGGAAGGAAAATAAGGAAGAGAGAGAAAAAACATTGAGAAATACAATCTGCAATTCAGAACAATAGCAACAATGATTGTTATGCATTGGAATATAGAGCTATTAAATATGTATATATTATTTAATAGGCATACAGGTATATGTACATGAATGTGGATAAATTTTATAATGAATAAAGAATATATAAATACTAATATAAGGAAAGAATAATAATTGAATAAGTAATAATATATGAATAATAATTAATGAATACTAATATAATTGAACAATGAATAATGTATGAATAAACATATATATGAATACTAATTGATATGAATAAGGAATAATTATATACATATACATATATATATTATACAAACATATATATATATATATATTCACAATTATGCAATAATGATACTTATAAGTAATGATGACTCTTTAATATAAACATAAGTAGATTATGTATTATTATGAATTGTCCTCATCCTATGATTAAATGTAAGGTTGAAGGAAGACGATTAAAGAATAAGGAGACATGGGAAGACATAGCTGATCAGGTGATGTACTCACTTAGCAATAATATTTAGCATATTTTGAATATAAGAAATAGATATTGCTAATTTGATTATTGATATAATGCTTTCTTTAATCTTATCATAATGAGAATCATTCTAGGAAATAATGAACTTAAAGAATCATTGATACATGAAATATATTTGATTATAGGTATGAAATAGATCTTGGATGAATGCAAATATATCTGATTGTGTAAAGATTGTTTTCTCTGTGATTGGTACCCTCTTAGGCAGGTGAAGTAGAGTCCAAGTGGATAGCCTAAAAACACCCCTCTCATGTTCGTAGGCCAAGGAACAGGTTAGACATAGAGAGGTGGGGGTCCCACCGTAGGAAACTACACTATTATAGGGGTGGTAGGTTGTAGGCCCTTGGATCGTAGGACTTCACCTTGTCCTAATAGGGCAAGTGTCTTTGAGGTACTGTCTTGTATGGGGATATGCAGGGACTAAGCCGTTGGGAAAGGAGGATTGTGAGAGGCAACCTCCCGTGCCCAACACGAAGGCTTCAGGGCAAGATCCATACAAGGCACTCCTCTTGCTTGTTAAAATTGCATTTATGATTACGCTTATATTTTGGATATCTAGATATTAATGCTAATGGATATTTGTGTATGTGGAAATGTTGTTAATATGGTGAATGCAGATTTTAAACCAAGATTACTTCATTAAAAGGAACATTCATTTGGAAGGAAGAAACCCTAAACCTAATCAACAAATGGAATTTAGGGCAAGTTCGGGTAAGGGACATTACAGATAGGTTTAGTAAGTTTTGATGGAAAGCATCATATTGATGATGTTTACTATGTTAAGAGTTTAAGGAATAATCTATTGAGCGTTGGTTAGATGTGCAGAAAAGGATATGATCTTGTGTTTAAGGATGAGAAATGTGAGATCTAGAAAGGATCCAAAACATTGATTGCTACAAGAAAGAAATCTGAAGGGAATATCTATCAACTTAAGGGTGTTGATGGAAAATAATTTATGACTCATATAAATGATAGTTGGTTATGGCATAGGTGAATGTGTCACATGATTTTTGATAACTCAGCAAGGATTAGTGATGTTCAAGCCATGAGAGATTTACCAATAATTACAAAGCCTGTTAATGCTATTTGTAGGAATTATTAGTTTGGAAAGCAAGCAATAAATCATTATAGATCAAAGGAAAAATCTACTACCGGACTATTGGATTTAATTAATACAGATCTATATGGTCTTACAAGAGTAAGAAGTCTACTCGGTGAAAGGTAATTTATGCTTTTAATTGATTATTATTCTAGATATACATGGGTTACATTTCTTAGAGAAAAATTAGATGCTTTAGATAGATTCAAGGAATTCAAAGAAATGGTTGAAAGTGAAGTGAGTTTGAAGATAAAATGCTTAATATCTGACAAAGGTGGGGAATTCACCTCCCATGAGTTTAATATGTTTTTTGAATTGCATGGAATAAAGAGATTGTTATCTACTCCGAGAACTCGTTAGCAAAATGGAGTTGTTGAAAGGAAAAATAGAACAGTTCAAGAAGTTGCTAGGTCAATGATTATTGAGTTTGGTTTACCAAAAGTTTATTGGAAATAAGCTATTCATACTGTTGTTTATGTGTTCAATCGAGTTAAAGGAAGATAAAACATTACAAATAATCCCTATGAGCTATGACATGGAAGATTTCCAACAGTTAAATATTTCAAGGTATTTAGAAGCAAATGCTATATCAAAAGAGATGAGGAAACTTTGGGAAAGTTTGATGCAAGAAGTGATGAAGGAATTTTTTGTGGATAATCTACTAAAAGAAAGGCATACAAATGTTTCAATAAAAGATAGGGAAAGATTGTAGAAAGCTTGAATGTGAAGGTTGATGAGACAATGAAGAATTTTATTGACACTAATGGATATGTATCTGATGAGCATGATTGTGCAAGAATAGAAGAAATTATGGAAGAACAGGAAAAAGATGAGCAAGAGAAGTAGCATGAATATAATGAAAGAGAAGAAGATGCTCTAGTGATGTCCCATAGGACACCTAGATATGTACAGAAGAATCATTCCGAAAGTTAGATTATTAGAGATAAGACAAAAGGTGTTTTAACTAGAAGCAAAGCTGCTGCTAAAATGAATTTGTGTTTAGTTTCTGAGATAGAACCGAAGATAGTAAGTGAAGCTTGTAAAGATGAACATTGGAAGGAAGTGATGAAAGAAGAAATTTTGCAGATTGAGAAGAATTAGACTTGGGAATTGGTCCCAAGACCAGCAAATAAAAACATCATTGGATCAAAGTGGGTATTCATAAATAAGTTGAATGAGAATGGGGAAGTGGTTAGAAACAAAGCGAGGCTTGTGTGTAGAGGTTACTCGCAAGTAGAAGGCATATATTGTCAGGAAAATTTTGCCTCGGTAGTAAGAATGGAAGCTATAAGGATGCTATCTACACTTGTTGCTTATAAAGATTTCAAGGTCTATCAGATGGATGCCAAGTCAATATTTTTGAATGGTGAGCTAGAAGAAGAAGTCTATATGGAACAATTAGAAGGATTTTAGTTGACAGAGCAACCGGATATGATGTGCATACTGAATAAAGCTTTATATGGGTTAAAGCAAGCTCCTAGAGCTTGGTATGAAAGGCTAGATAAGTACTTGATTCAACAAGGATTTAACAAAGGTATGACATATAGTAATTTGTACTTTAAGATTGAAAATGACAAAATATTGATTGTAGTTGTGTATGTTGATGATATTATCTTTGGAGGAAATGAAAGTATGTGCAAGATGTTTGCGGAAGAGATACAAAAAGAATTTGAAATGTCCATGTTTGGGGAGATGAATTTCTTCCTTGGGTTATAGATTAATTAAACAAAGAAATAAATTTTCATTTCACAATCTAAGTATGTGAGAGAGATGTTGAAGAAGTTCAGGATGGATGGTTCCAAACTAGTACATACTCCTATGATGATTGGTTGCAAATTGGGTAAAGATGATAATTCACCTAAGGCTGATAAGAGTAAGTCTATATCTATGATTGGTTGACTATTATATTTGACTGCTACTAGACCGGATATCATGCATGTAGTCTGTCTTGTGGCTAGATTTCAAGAAGATCCGAAGGAAACACATGTTGCTACTATTAAAAGAATATTCAGATATTTGAATGGCACTCTAGATTATGAATTGTGGTATCCTAAAGATACTAACTTTACACTAAGTGCTTATATAGATGTAGATTGAGTTTGATGTGTAGATGACAAAAAGAGTACAAGTGGTAGTGCATTATTTCTTGGATGTAGATTTGTATGGTTGAGTAAGAATCAAGATTCAGTCTCCTTGTCTACTGTTGAAGCTAAGTATATTTCTATTGCATCTTATTGTACACAAGTTCTATGGATGAAACAAACATTGAAAGATATCAGAATGCTATATGATGATCCCATTTCTATTTTCTGTGATAATACAAGTGTAATTCATATTTCTAAGAATCTTGTGATGCACTCGAAGATGAAGCATATATCTATCAGATATCATTTCTTGAGAGATAAAGTCATAGAGAATGAAGTAAAGCTTGAGTATATTCTGACGAAGGATCAAATTGCTGATATATTTATGAAGGCTCTTCCTAAAGATACTTTTGAGTATCTTTGATAGAAGTTAGGGGTTATTGCCCCTCCTTTCTTGAACTAGATGCATATGGAGATGCATTAGTCTGGTGGATCTATAGATCTATCTTTCTTGTAGACTCATGTTTTAGTGGCTACCTCTCAGGGGGAGTAGGTAGTATCAGGTGTTGTCATTTTGTGTATTCTATTGTCATGTCAAAGGAGAGATCAATGGAAACTATTATTTTGCCTTTTCCATTGGTGTAAAAGGGGGAGAGATCAAGAAGCATGTGAAAAGAGAATGAGAAGAAGCATATAAGAGATTATCTTCTAAGGGGGAGAAAATAGAAAAATGTATTTAGAGCTAGTATGTTGTCTTTGACGGTCTTTCACATCATGTGTTTCCATCAACAAAAAAGGGGGAGATTGTTGCAAGAATGAAAAGACTAAAAGTGTTGTGGAAATTTTGTAGGAGTTGTTATTGATGTCAACCAGTCAATTGGTTATCTAATAGTTGTTGTTGGTTGTATATGTCGAAGACATTGAGAAAATTGTAATAAAGTATGTTGCATGTGTTCAATGGTTGCTTCATTTTTTGATTTGAATTCGCTTATGTGGTTGTGCGGTCCTGACTATGTGTGTGGCTCAAGGCACTGAATACTGTAAGGTTTAGGGTTTTTCTAGAGTTAGTAGATTCAACAAATCTGTATAGAGAATTAGTGGAGTGATGAACATGTAGCTTATTGGTGAAGCTAGTGAACCTGATTGGGCAACCTAGATGGTGGTGCACATTGTGTGCAAGTGTTTTTCTACTCTAAGAATGCAAAACAAAATGAGATGCAAAAGGAAAATATAAGAATAAACACTCAATGATTAGCCAAAGTTGAATCCAAACAAAAATAACAAATAAATGGAATGTTATACCTTGTTTGGATTGACGAGTTGGTTGGCCCTTTGATGATGCTTGGTTGTATGCTCCTTTGATGGCAAGTGAATGCAATAATGGAGGTGGGTATTGTGATGGAGATGGTAGATGAATGTAATAATGGCTTCAAATGGTAAGTGTTCTAATGGCTTGAATGCTAGAGAGTGAATGCAAAATGATAATAACTCTTGTCTCTAATATATGTCTAACATCAATTTGAGACTGTCTTCCAATTTAAAGAAGAATATACATCTAGGATTTAGCCATCATGGACAAGATGGAGGGATGTGGTGAGTTGAGGACTGATTAGTCCTTAAATCTTTCCATGTGGAATGTGAGGTGAAAAAAGGACAAATAATGTGGAAAAGGACATGTGAGGTGGAGGTACTTGCAAGTACCTTGGGATTAGTAGAGGATTTCCTCAAAAAGGAAGTCCTTGTCCCTATATGGGGCTGATGGTGACAAGTGAGGAATTTTAGAAAGTCCTCTCTTGTCACAATGGGGATGGGAGAAGTTGTTGGAGAAATAAATGTGAATTTGAAATTCACATGATTTGAAATACCTAGTGGATAAGACAAGGTCCTCCTAAAAGAGGTTCTTGTCCCATGTGACTGATGTGACCTATGAGAGGTTATGGGGAAGAGAAATGCATGGGATAAATAAATAGAATTTAAAATTCAATTGAAAATGACATGAGGATTGTAAATGGAATTGAAAATTCCATTAAGGGTGTTGGAAGAATAAAATGGAATTAAAAATTCCATTGGGATGTGAGAATAGTTGACTAAAAGACTGATTAAACTAGCTAATGAAGGATTATAAGAGAGTTAGGTGGCTAATGATGATTAGGAGCCAACTTGTAAAAGTTGGAGGATGTGACACATCCTAATCATGGATTAGGGATGTGTCACATCCCTAATGATGGGATTAGGAGATGAATTAGGATTAAGTGTGGATGAGACATAAAGGGAATTAAATAAGTGGGTTATTTATTTAATTCCTTGGAAGAAAGGGATAAAGGGGTAAGGTATTTACTTATTTAACTAAATGCCTTAGGGATTTAGAAGAATTTAGGGGTATTAATTAAATAATAGTAACATTATTTAACTAATGTGGTTAAAAGAATATTTAGATGAAAAGGGTAAATTTGGCCAAATATGAGTGGTCAAATTTAGATGTCTACATTTTTCCCCTCTTTGAGATGGTGTTACAAAGTAACATCATTTCAAAGAAAAATTAAAACAGAGCACCTAGAAGAAGATGGTTAAATTAAGGAAGATGCCCCAGCCATTTGAGAATTGACTAGGAGGAAATATGATGAGAGTGAAGATGAAGATTAGGGATTGAGGATGCCCCTTCAAGAAGAAATGCGGGTTTAAGAGAACACGAGTATGCTCTTGAATTGGATGAGATGATGCAAGGGTAGATAGGGAAGAGGATGTGAAATGATGGATGAGAGATGATGATAATATGAAGAGATAAAAGACAAGAACAAATGGATTCAAGGAAAAATATGATGTTGCCCCAGTCAAGCTACAAGCCAGGATGAACTGACAGTCAATGGAGTGTTGTTGATGAGGGAACGATATATCTAGAAAAAAAACAAGGATAGGGAATGATACATCCTGATGAGAGTGTTGTTGATAAGGGAAGGATGCATCCCAAACAACACAAAAGATAGGGAAGGATACATCCCAATGATGGTGGTGATGATGATTGGATCAAGGCTTGTAGCAAGGCTGGGAACAAGACCAAAGATGTGATTAGATTATTTGTGCTAGATTGAATGGATTAAGATTGGATGGAGATGTGAGATGGCCAAAATGAATGAATAATATGGAGGTAAAGATGCAATTCAAAGGAAGAGAAAATGAAATGCAATCCTAATGCAATTTGCCATTTTTGGAGCACTGATTTTTTCTATAGCATAAGACACTAGGTACCATGGTATGTGAAACCAAGGCGGATTGGTGTCTAATGCATATACAAACACAACAAACAATGAGGATATACCAACACCCCAAAGTCGCGATGACTTTGGTTGGGCCAAGTATTGGGATAACCACAAGCACAAAAGGATGCTCCAACATAACACACGACCTCAGGGATCTTGGTGGATACTACGTGGGAAAACCAAGAAGACATCAATAAACAAAGATCAAGATATGCCCCTATGTTAGCCAGTAAAAACACACTATAATATGATAGATCATGGCGGCCTTGACAAGTGATGATAAGGAGCTCAAATGATAAATAAAAACCAAAAGCATCAAAAGATTGCAATCAATTTCAAAACGTCCTTTGCCATAGGATCAAGAGGATGAATGGGGTTGATGAGGTTTGTTAGGAAGGATACATCCTATTGAAACCAAAGATGGATACTAAACTAAAAGATCAATAATGACATAGGAGAGTTTAAAACCGATTAAATCTCGTGACACAAATGGATCCTATTTATGAAGAACTAGCTAGATAAGGATATACTTGACAACACGACACAAGGCACTAGACACAAGACATAGGACCAACACACCCTAAAGACCTAGGGGCTCGGGGGTTGATCAAAGATCAACCTTGCCTATGTGAAAGCGTAGAGCCCTCGTAGTTCGACATAAGGCCATGGATAAAAGCAGAAAGAGGACAATGGAGACCTTAAGGGATGGTGTAGTTTGGATAAACAAATGCCTTGGGGGTAGATCAAATGATCGACTTTGTCTACATTAAAGTGCCATGTAGTTTGACACAAGGCCAAAGACAGACGATGGAAGATGATAGACTAGATAAGAAGCATAGCCTCAAGGGCGAATCAAATGATCGACCTTGCCTACGTGAAAGCACAGGGGTAACGTAGTTTGACAAAAGGCCAAAGAAAGATAATGGATAAAGGATAATGAGATGACCATGATAAGGAGATATGCTAATGGAGCTGATATGATGGGCCAGGATAGGCCGTACGGATAGGATGGTTGATATGTTGGATGTGGGTTATGTGAAGCTCAGGGAGGGGATAGTTAGAAGATGAATTGGGAGGATGAGATGATGGATAGATAAGTGATGAAAAGTGATGAGATAGTAGGAAGATGTGAGGAATAGATAGGAATGATGATAGTGTAATGTATAACATTGGATTGTGTGGGAGTAGCCTATAGCTAGATACCAATGACAAGGGATTATGAGATAGAAGGAAAATAGAGATAAATGGATGGATTGATAAAGATGGGGAGATAGGAAGATGCTAGGATAGGTGGATAGAGGGAATAGGATCTAGAAGGATGGAAGAGATTGCAGGATGAATGGATAAATGGATGGGGAGAGAAGGATGGGAAGGATGGGGAGATGGAAAGGATTACTTGGATGGACGATGTCTCCAAGGACTCTATTGCAAATAAGGAGATGCCCCCACTCTAGATGTGTCATGCATGATGAGGCAAGAGGGATAGCAGGATGGGTGGATAAGGGAGTGAGATGGACATAGATAGGAGATATGGGTAAGGAAGGATATGGGTGTTGGCATGATGGATGGATGATGAAGGTAGATGGATGTAGACAATATGCATGGATCAAAAAAGTAGATGGAGAAGATAAGGAATATGATAGTGTATGGATGAGGAGAATATATGCCAAGAGGTGTCCAAAGCATGTATATTTGTTTGCCCTTATCTAATTCAAGATGAAAAGGAAGATGGAGGGACTAGATACAGATGGGATATGATGGATAGGATGTGGAAGATAAGCAGATGTAGGAGATGGAGGAAGGGAATGCATAGATGGAAGTTCCCCCCAATTGTGGAAGTAAATTAGATGGGGGATTTACGCATGATGCCTATTTGCTAGGTTTTCATCATGGTACTTATCCAAGGCGCTTGTTTGCCAAGTTTTCACCATTGGACGAATTATTTCTCTTTACTATTTTTTTTCTCTATTTTTTTCTGTTTTTTGATTTTTTTTTCTTTGTTTTTTCCTTCATTTTTTCTCTTTTTTGATTTTTTTTAAATTTTTCTGACCTTTTTGATGAGGATGTGGATCTAGGTTTGGAAGATATGTGATAAAGGGGATGGATGCATGACTCAAGCATCAAGTTCTATATGAGATAATAAGAGCCCATGTGTAAAGCGACCATTGGATGTTGGTACAACCTTATTAGAATGGATGGATTATGCAAGGGGATGGATCAAAGGGATTTGATGGGGTAGATATGTGGGATAATGGATGGGATGTTGGAAGGTGTATGGATGGAATGATGGAGTGGGTGTGTGATGGGGGACTGTGTTCAGGAGCAACATTGGCACATGTGATGGTGGATGTGAGAAGTTAGTTGGATGAATGGATGGAGAGTGTGGAGATAATGGAGGAGTAGAGATAGTAAATTTTGGGACATAGGGACCCAAAATAGATTTAGGAGATGGAGGATGCGAATTATTTTTTGGTGAATCAGCAACTTTGGATGTCGTCATGGATTTTTCATTTGAAGGCATTGCCTCTTTTTTCTTTGGGGTCCACATGGTTTTGATTTTTTCTTTAATGGGCCTTTGTGGCTGTTTGGATTGATTTGGATTTTGGATTTGATTTTTCTTTTCTTCAACATGTCTTTTGAAGGGGACATGAGGAGCTTTAGATTCATGTGGACATTTGGATTTATACATTTTTTCTTTGGCATCCAAAGTGCTTTTAGGAGCAATGGGATGGGTATGGGGAGATGTATGATGTGGAGAGGACATGGATGGAGTGATAGAGGTAGGTTTTTGATGATGATGTGTGGATGGAGGATGCGAGATAACATGCATGGAGGGGTGCCTTTATTGATCCCGACTAGGAGTTATGAAGTTAGGATTCTTAAGCTATGCACTAGGGATAGGTGGTGGATGGATGAAAGGATGAATAGGATGAGATGGAGGAGGTGAATTCGGGATATAAGGACCCAAAATGGATTGTGTATATGGAGGATGTGTGAAGTTTGGTGGAGGGATATAAGGACCCAAAATGGATTTAAAAAATGAAGGAGGAAGATGAACGGTTGTTTTGAGGTAATATGATGGAGGAGGGGGGATGGCGACAAATGATTTGGTGGAATAGTGGGAAGTGCCTCTTATTCCTTTGGAAGAGGTTTGCTTAGGATGTATAGAGGTTGTACCAAATTTTTTGGATTGTGATTCTTGGGAGATATATCCAAGACCTTGTGCACTTGGATGTTCTTTGACCTGGATGGGCTCTAAAATATCTTGCTCATGAAGGCCTAAACCTTTTCCTTGATAGTTCATGTTCTTGAGAATGTGATCTATGGTAGGGTGTATATTATTTTGGAATTATGATGCGATTTCATTATTAGGTGGAGGAGGATGGGTGGTGCATATTCTTTTTTTTTTATTCTGCAAGAAGACCAACATGGATGGGTGTAATGTTACCAAGGTGATACAAAAATGGAGTTGGGATGGTAGGACTAGATGGAAATTAAGGATCATGAGATGGAGATGATGGGATAACAACCTCTTGATTTGGAGGAGGAGGTGATAAGGGATCGAGAGAGGAATTAGGTGGTATGACAGGATCCATATTTGTGGCAGTGGGTGATAAGGGCTCATGAGATGGAGCGATTGGATTTTGAGTGCAAAGGGGATCATGGGATGGAGTGGATGAGCTAGTGTGATCTTGAGATGGAGTAGATAAGGTGGTAGGATCAGGATTTGGTTGAGGAAAGGAATCATGAGATGGGATGGATAGTGGACAATGATCTTGGGATGGAGTGGATGGGATGGCATGATCGACATTTGGAGGAGGGGATATGCTTGTATGCTTTGGATCAAGCCCTTGGCATGGCTCATCGTGTGTGGGAGGCACGATGATGGAGGAGTGTTGGAGGGAATCCTCAAGTGGGGGAGCTAGGAGGATGGAGGATTCATGAAGGTCATGGGATTGAAGTTTGGTAATAGTAGGACTAGTAGGGGTGGATTAGATGTCTCCAATAGATTGGGTGGATCTAGCAGTAGAAGATGGGGATTCAATGGATTCGATGGGTTTGATAGGCTAAACCATTTGGACGGTGTTAGAAATGGTAATGGGAGTGATAGGTGTAGGATGGAGGAGGGCCTCATCACTAGTGACTATACATGATAAAGTGGGAGGGAATTATTTCACAACATCAAGATATGGATGTGGGGGTGTCTCTTCTGTCATGAGTCCTTGGACGAAATTTGGAAGGGATGTAGGATTAGGTGGGGTGATGGGAATGGATGGAGGATTAGGGATGGTTGGAGGACTAGGATTAGGGATTGGTGGATTAGGATTAGATGAGTGGATGGGATTGGATGGAGGAATAGGAATGGCTGGAGGACTAGGATTAGGGATTGGTGGATTAGGATTAGATGAGTGGATGAGATTGGATGGAGGACTAGGAGTGATTGGAGGACTAGGATTAGGGGTTGGTGGATTAGGATTAGAGGGAGAATTAAGATATAATGTGGTAAAGGGGGGAGTGATGCAAGAGGATGCGAATGATGAATCAAGATAGGGGGATGCAAATGTTGGATTAGGTTGGGAAGATTGGGATGGTGGGTAATAGTAGGAAGATGTGGATGATGGATTAGGATGGGAAGATTGGGATTATGGAGGAACATAGGAAAATGGGGACATTGGATTAGGATGGGAAGATGTGGATATGGGATTAAGATAAGAGGATGTGGGTGGTGGATTGTGATAGGAAGGTGTGGATGTTGGATTAGAATGGGAAGATTGAGGTGGTGGATTACCATAGGAGGACATGGATGGTGGATTGGCATAGGAGGATATGGGTGATAGATAAGGATAAAAAATTGAGATGGTGGATTAGGATAAGAGGAATATTGGGATGGTGGATTATGATAGGAAGGAGCGGGTGTTGGATTAGGATGGGAAGATTGGGATGGGGGATTAAGGTAGAGATATTGGGATTGTTGATGATGATGAGGATAGGAGTATGGGGATGGTGGATTACTATAGGAGGATGTGGATGTTGGATAGGATAGAGGTGGAGAGGGAGGGCATGATGAATATGTGGATGGTGAGGATACTGGATATCCCTTGGATGAAGGCATGGGGGGATAGTTTAGAGGAGTGGTTGGATTTTGGGAGGCGATTGTAAAAAACTTGCTAGCAATGATAGCATCAAGGGGATCTATATTACACTCTTCTTGATCAACAAGACTTTCATTATCATCATCAATGTAGTTAGGATTCTCCTTGAATACTATTATTGGTTGTGCAGGAGGAAGATAAGGATTCATGATATTAGATAAAATGGATAAAGATGGGAAAGATAAGAATAAATGATTAGCAGGAAATGATAGATGATGGAAGAGGATGGATTGGAAGAATATGGGGGAAGAGATCATAAGATTTGTTTTGATATCAAAGGATATTGGGTGTGGATGGACTAAAATTTGGATTGGGATTTAGGTTAAGCTCAAACTGGGATTGGATAAAAGCTCAGATTCAGATTAGATTGAAGCTCAGATTAGGATTAGATGAAAGCTCAAATTAGGATGATGGGATTAAAGCTTAGAATAGAATTGGATTGGAGCTTATATTAGGGCTAGATTAAAGCTGAGATTATGGTCCAGAACAGTCTAGGGGTGAAAGGATTGAGAAAAACCAAAAATTATAATTTTCATTTTTTTTCTTCAGTTTTTCTGTCGTAGTAAATCACATTTTCGAAGGTCTTCGAAGTGGAATTTGGGGTTGAAACTTGCATTAGTCCCTAAAATTGGGCTGTCAAAGGTGTGCTATTTTAGGGACTAAATTAGTACTCTAGGAGACCTTTCCGACGGTGTAAATGGTTCTGAATTTTGAGCACCGAGTAGAAAGTTATGACCCCAACAAGTTGGGGTAAATAAATTTCTAGTTTTTTTTTTAAATTGATGGTTTTGGGATGGATAGGACGAGGAGGAATGATTGGATTATGATTTTGGACTGAGAAAGATGTAGGCTAATTGTGGTATGAAGGATTGACTCTTTGGATTTTATATGGGGAGTAAATTCGCCTGTTCTGGGGCAAGGTCATCTATCTTGGGGCAAGGTCACTTGTCCTGGGGCAAGGTCGCCTGTTCTGGGACAAGGTCACCTATCTTGGTGCAAGGTCACTTGTCTTGGGGTAGGGTCACCTATTCTTAGGTAGGGTCACCTGTTCTGGGGTAGGATCACCTGTTCTAGGGTAGGGTCGCCTTAACAACTTCCAGATTTGACTAAGTCTAAAAAATAGTCAAATGATGTCGATAAATAGGGTGAAAGAGAAAATGGATCAGGTGAATGAACACACAAAATGGACGAATGGACACATAGAATGAGGAAAGAGATGCTTAGAATGGGAGAATGATGCTTGGAACGAGAAAACAACACTTAGAACAAGTGAACAGATATTGGGAACGGGTGAACGAACATTCAGACGAGGTGAATGAATGTACAAAATGACACTCAAAACGGGTGAACAAATGCTCGAAACGAAAAAAAAGATACTTGGAATGGGAAACCGGATGTTCAAAACAGGGAAATAGATACTTAGAATGAGGGAATGACACTCAGAACGGGTGAACAGATGCTCAAAACGAGAAAATGGATACCCATAATAGGGAAACGGATACCCAGAAAAAAAGAACGATGCTCAAAACGGGAAAACGGATACCCGAAACAGGGAAACAAATTGACAAAATGAAGGTGAAAATGACTATCCAGAGGGCAAGGTTGCCCCTTTGAGGGCAGGGTCACCCTTTTGAGGGCAGGGTCACCCCTTTGAGGGCAAGGTTGCCCTGTTGAGGGCAGGGTTGCTTGTTTGGGGGCCGGGTCACCTGTTTTAGGAAAATGGATCAAATTTGACTTGAACAGGGTGAAAAATAGCTAAGATAGAAGGGCAAGGTCACCCCTTTGAGGGCAGGGTCGCCTGCTCTAGGAAAATTGATTAAATATGACTTGGTCTAGGTGGAAAACAACTGAGACAGAAGGGTGTGGTCACCCCTTTGAGCGTAGGGTCACCCCTTTGAGGGTAGGGCCACCTATGTTTGTTGGCTGGACTTGAATTAGGCAAAAATAACTATGGGAAAGGACAAAAACAATAAGAAAATGGCCAAAACTGACTAATAAACATTGGTTTTACACAAAGAAGACAGTTCAAGCAACACAATCGTAAGATTAGTATGAAGGTATGGTCAACACGGTCCTCTATCTAAGCTGAACAAGGCAACTAAGGGAGTCCCCTATATACGCATGGTACGTGGGGCACAACCATGAACACCGGCCCATCACAAGCGTGAGTCAAGAATTTCCAACGAGATACTGAAAGCTTAGACCAAATCTTCACGTCTTATCTAGGTATCACCCTAGATTTGATGCTCTGGTAGACATGATGTGACTGGATTGATGTACAACTTTCGCTCTCCCCCTTTATATACCCCGCCGATAACACATGGTTGGGATCGTCCCTTGGGGTGATGAAATCCCTAAGCAGGTCCCACAAAAAAAGAAGGTAGAAAATGACTTAAGTGGACTATGATTTCTCTTTACCCAGGATCACCAAATGGCGCAAGGGGGTTGGATATGTCAATAGTCCACCATTTCAAACACTCAAAAAAGTTCTTAGACCCCTCCTAGTTAAATCTATGTGCCTAGTTAAGCTGAAAACAATAAGCAAAACTCTAACTATAGAAAGTAATTTTTTCCCCTGCAACAAATATGTTAGTAGTTTTTGATTTTGGTCTTCAATAATTGTTAAAAAACTGTAGAAATAATAGCAAAAAACAACACACTCACAAACAAGACACATTAGAGGGTCAACACTAAAGAAAACAACAATAACTGAAGTCTGGAAACAAAATTTTAGTTCTCTATTTTATCTGATTTACCTCTGTTCATGGCGGAGCCGCCTCTATATTTTGGGCAGAGTTGGCTCTGTGGGTGCAACTAATTCTTTGAATGGGGTCACCTATTTGTGGACGGGGTCGCCCCTTTGTGGGCGGGGTCGCCTCTTTGTGGGTAGGGTTACCTCTGTATTCTGGGTAGGGCTGCCTCTGTGTACCTGAACCTACAAAATATCAAAGAAATAAAGAATGAAAAAGAGAACAGATGGGTGGGGTCGCCCTTGTTAGGGTGGGGTCGCCTCTGTATTCTTGAACTTACAAAATATCAAACAACTAAAAACGTGAAAAGTACAAACCCATTTGTGGGTCCCACCGGGCGTGCCAGAAATGTGTGCAAGTGTTTTTCTACCCTAAGAATGCAAAACAAAATGAGATACAAAAGGAAAATACACAAACAAACACTCAATGAATAGCCAAAGTTGAATCCAAACAAAAATAATAAATAAATGGAATGTTATACTTTGTTCGGATTGACGAGTTGGTTGGCCCTTTGATGATGCTTGGTTGTATGCTCCTTTGATGGCAAGTGAATGCAATAATGAAGGTGGGTATCATGATGAAGATGGTAGATGAATGCAATAATGGCTTCAAATGGTTGCAAATGCTGTGTGCTAATGACTTGAATGCTAGAGAGTGAATGCAAAATGATAATAAATCTTGTCTCTAATCTCTGTCTAACCTCAAATTGCGACCAAGTCTTCCAATTTAAAGAAGAATGGATGGTTAGGATTTAGCCATCATGAAAAAGACGGAGGGCTGTGGTGAGTTGAGGATTGACAAGTCCTCACATCTTTCCATGTGGAATGTGAGGTGGAAAGAGGACAAATGATGTGGAAAATGACATGTGAGGTGGAGGTACTTGCAAGTACCTTGGGATTAGGAGAGGATTTCCTCAAAAAGTAAGTCCTTGTCCCTATATGGGGCTGATGGTGACAAGTGAGGAATTTTAGAAAGTCCTCTCTTATCACCATGGGGATGGGAGAAGTTGTTGGAGAAATAAATGTGAATTTTAAATTCATATGATTGGAAGTACCTAGTGGATAAAACAAGGTCCTCCTAAAGGAGGTCCTTGTCCCATGTGACTAATGTGACCTATGTGAGGTTATGGGGAAGAGAAATACATGGGATAAATAAATGGAATTTAAAATTCCATTAGAAAGGACATGGGGATTGTAAATGGAATTAAAAATTCTATTAAAGGTGTTGGAAGAATAAAATGGAATTAAAAATTCCATTGGGATGTGGGAAGAGTTGACTAAAGGACTGATTAAACTAGCTAATGAAGGATTAGAAGAGAGTTAGGTGGCTAATGATGATTAGGAGCCAACTTGCAAAAGTTGGAGGATGTGACACATCCTAATCATGGATTAGGGATGTGTCACATCCCTAATGATCAGATTAGGAGATGAATTAGGATTATGTGTGGATGAGACATAAAGGGAATTAAATAAGTGGGTTATTTATTTAATTCTTTGAAAGAAAGGGATAAAAGGGTAAGTTATTTAATTATTTAACTAAATACCTTAGAGATTTAGAAGACTTTAGGGGTATTAATAAAATAATAGTAACATTATTTAACTAATGCGGATAAAAAGATATTTAGACGAAAAGGGTAAATTTGGCCAAATATGAGTGGTCAATTAGATGTCTACACACATCTCCAGGTTGTGTGTTTTTAGGTCGGTGATAAAGAAAAACAAAATGGACAACTGAAAAGGGGTGTGGTATTTGTTGCAATAGTTTCTATTGAGGTGTTGATTGTTGAACCTACTATGTGAGTATGTATAATATGTCTGCAAGTTGTTGATAATGAATTTTGTTGTATGAATAGTAAGTTTATGAGTCTATAGATTATGTATCTGTAATCAATATATCTATTATAAGAGAGTATGAGTTTTTAAGAGTTTAGTGTAGAGAGGAGAGGATTGTATTGCATACAAAGAGTGCAAAGAAGTGGGGATGTGTTGTTGAGTTTGCAGCAATAGTGCAAATTGTATATGCACTATAATGATGCATTTTCAAGGTGTGTAAGAACCAATATTATGCATATGTAATCCTGTGATATTGGTGAGGTTGGTACCTTGGTTTGAATTGATTTGGTTCTTAGTTTAGGGGATTGAAGTCTCCTTGGAGTTGGTATTCCTAAATTTGGAAATTGGTGCTTTCATAGGGAGTCGTTGCTTCCTTAGGGTTGGTTCCCTTAAAATTTTGCAATAGAGATTTGGATTATGAGGCTAGATTTGAGTAGTAGACTCAAGGAAAATTTCTCACTATGGATTTTCCCATTCAGGGTTTTCCACGTACATCTTGTGTTATGTGTTGTTCTTTCATGTGCATGTGATTTCTATATTGGTTTATGTTTTAATTTGCACATTTGAGTTTTAAATTTAAATTTGCAAAAGGGGTTTTAGGACTAAAAGTTTTAAGATCTATTGATTCACACCCTTTTAGTTGATCATTGTGTTCCATCAATGTATTTCTCCCTTTGTGCTTCTCTCCTATACTCAACACACTTCTCAATAATCTCTCCCTTAGGAAATATTTACATCAGAGTAGCTCCCCCTAACTATGTTATCCATCAAAAGGACCAAAAATGTGCTACAACATTATCCACTAACTCCGCATATGTACATAGAGATCAAAAATTACATAAATAAAATATAAATGTACACCTTAAACTAATAGAGAGTAAAATACCCTTGTATGACACCTTAAGTTTGGCAAGGTGTGTCTCCTAGTCCTTTTCTATCTCCCAATCCTTTTTAGTGAAGGTAAGTATACTGCACTGACTCTCAAACTGAATAAGGAGATCTTCTCCTTCATATGAAGAACTAAGCACCAAATTATTTTGTGTCACCTTATCTACACTAGCTAACACTCTAGTTAAATATATAAGCCTTGCACTTACCAAATCTCAAAGTTGACTTTACCGCATAATGATTTTCTCTTTCTGCTCTTGGAGTAGGAAGAATTGTCCATGCAGGTTTTTTATTATTTCTCTTTTTGCACCATCTACATCATTAGCCAGATCATATGCACTTGAGACCTAAGCTATTTGTGAATTTATTGATTCTATTTGATCTTTTATGCTCCTTGTGGAATCAGGCCATTTTAAGCAAAACTAAAAAAAAACTTTTGCTTCTTCCAGACATTTTTGTACATATTTCAATTTTCCTTGTAACTTTCCATTTGAAACACTAGATTTATCAAAAATTTTAGTCAATCTATTATTATTGACCTTATTTTCCATTTCCTTTTCTAATTTATCTTCCAAAATGGTAGAATATTCCTTAAAGGAATCCAAAAACAACTTCAAATTTTATACACCTGATAAGGAATCATCAATAGTTGCATCGAGAATACCTTCTTGCAACACCTTAACTTCTTCCTCAATAATTTTTGCACTCTTTTGGTTTGTTTGTATTATTTTCTTCCTTGTGAAGGCATGGAAAGTATCACCAAGCTGTAACTTGTGTAGGGGAGAAATCTTGCTCATATCTACCCATCCTTGTTGCATTGGAATCTATAGGAGTTGTACAGATACTGCCAGTTCAAATTATAATTGCATATCTAGTAGATCCTTCACTAAATCTCTAGATTCTCTAGAGGATTCACCAATAGTTTTTGTACCTTCTTATTTGTTCTTATCCTTCTCCTTTTATCCACTATCAGAGCATTCGTCTACATTCTTCTCTTCTCCAACAAGCTTCTCACCATCCAGAGGAGGCAATTTTTCTTCCTTTTGTGCCTCTATCTTCTTTGGGACTTCTTCTTCTCTCTACTCATTATCTTTCTCCACATCCGAAGGGGGAAAATTTTGTTCTACTTGTGTTTCCTACTTCTCTAGGGCATCCTACCTCTCATCTTTCTTCTCTTCAACATTCTCCACCGTAGGAGGGGTATCATCTATTACCATGTCTTCTTGCACATTCTCATCTATAGGCACATGCTCATGTTGTGCATTATCAGGCTCATCACTTTCTAGGATATATGTATCATTCTGCATTTGATCTTCATTATCCAAAGACATTCCCAACTCTTTTGCAAGATCTCTAGCTTTTTGTAGTGTCTCATTCTTGATCCTTTCTATATCTTCTTTGTCTTTTCTCATCAAAGTACCAACTCTCTACTTTGTCCTAAAATTCTTATTGTATAGCTTAGATAACTTATCTCTATCTTCATCTATGAGAGAAGCACCAATATTCTCCAAGGTAAATGTTCTCATCTTAGCATCTTCATCAAATGCTTCTTGCCTTCTAGTACTCAAAACACTTTTAGTATCACCAAGTAATTGATCTTCTATCTCACTCAAACCTATACTAAATGTAACCATATATTTTACAATGTCTTCTTCAATTGTAGCCTTATTTTCATCATTCCCTTTTGGATACATTTTTTTGTCTATTCCAAGAGACCAAATTCTACAATTCTATTAAATAATGCATCTAATTTCAAAAGGATATGTTCCCTTATCAAAGGGGTCTTTTTTAATTTTTGCCCTTGCCTTTAGCTGATTTTTCTCCTTCTGACTTATTTTCTCTTCTCAAAAGAAAAAAACTTTATTTTCTTTATGCACTTCCTCTTCACTCTTTGTATCTACAATATCAACTTTTATTCTCTTGACACTAGTATCTTCCATGGAGGCTTGAGACTTCTTCTTTCGGATCAGATATGGTCCTTCCTATTTAGCTTCTTATTCATCCTCACAACTAATGTATCTCTCCCTGGTTTTCTTTTCTTTTATCCTCCTCTTAGGAGCCTTTTGTTGCTTAAAGACACTGGATGTTTCCTCCTTCTTTGAACTTCCTGTAGGATTAGTTTTGGAGGGCTTTGTAATAGAAGGAGAGGGGGCAAAGGTCCTGACTGATCTTCTTGTGCTTGGAGTACCTTATGGAATAATAGATGTGGAATTTATTTTATCCACAAAACCCTTAGGTGGGTTCACCATCTCCTCCAAGTATGCTTTCATCTTCTACACATTCCCCACATTCTTCTCAATCTCCTTCTTTTCTAGGTTTACTTCACTTGATTTCTTTGCATATGTTTTGAACCTATCTAAAGATGAATATCTAGGCTTGCTCAACACAAATTTTACAAGACCAGTAATCTCTCCATCAGTAACCTCATACCCAAGCTCCAAAATCCATACAGTTTTGGGTCAACTGCTTCCATGAAGTAGTGGTCTCTATTGACCATAAAGATCATCACTCTTGTATTTCTAAATAAATTTTGCAGGTATCCTCTCTCTTTATTGAATTTTTCCTTAAAAAGTCTTGAAGAAACCAAAAAAATGGTTTTCTAGGTTTCAATATTTCCAAACCTTCTTAAATGATCTTTTATCTATACAACATGTATACTATCATACCATATAATATTCCTTGTACCAAGAAATTCCCTAAGAAAATAAAATAGAAGATAAATAATTAGGGTACCATATCAAAAGGGGTACCTTGATTCCTTGGTCTTCTGTAGGTTCTCCATCAACTATTGTCTCAGGAGTTCACAAAAATCTATATCCAGACCCTCTTTCACCATTTGGTGAGCTATGTGAATAGTGGTAACCAAGACAAAGTTCTCTTTGTTTGTATAAAAGATGTTATATTCAATAATCATTGATACATACTTCACCACCATATTTTCAATATCTTTCATTATTATGGCACATTGGTCAATTTTTTCTCTGATGAACTTCATTACCATTTCATTCTTCATGGTTGGAACATGTCCTTCAAAACATAAACTAATAACTGCCTTAATTGATGCTTGCTTGTTAATCATATGTGACATATCTAACCACATAAACTTGTCATGAATTATGTTGAGCACATATTTGACCCACTCATCCTCATAGCATAAATTTGGAAAATTATTCCATACATCCAGCTTCTTCTCTATCAAACACTCAAATTTAGGTTTTAGTTCAAAGTCATCTCTAGTTAGCTCATTCACCCAGTATTCTGCCATCTTTCCATGATCATGCTCTTCCATTTTTGTATGGATATAGATTATCACATCCTCTATGTACATCACACCATATGGAACCCTAAAAAATGCTCCTTCAAGGTCCATCTCCATGGATTTATATGGGTGTTTCTTAAATTTAGGTCTTGGCCGCTCCAAAACATCAATAACTTGTGGAGTAAACATATTGAACCCTTGTTTAAAACAAGGATTTAGCAAGAAACTGATAAATACCTTATAACTCTTCATTGGTAGGGTTTCACACAACACTTTGGAATCAATTCAAATCGCCTCTACTTTGCTCTGCAATTTAATTGATTATTCACAAATGACAATGATATGTAAAATCATATATAAACACTTTCAATGACCTACAATGCATTGATTGCACCAGATAACCGTTAGGTCAAAAAGTTGGAAAAAACCTCATCGTGAGGATTAGCTCACAATATATTATAATCAATTACAATGTTTATTATAGAATGGTGGAATCACTATCCAAGGACTTACTATCCAAAGAAAGAGAATGGCTCACTACCAAGGGCTCACTAACCATAATAGAAAAAGATAGAAGAAAGGGTGCCTCACTACCAAGGATGAACTGCTAGTAATTCATCTGACCTATACTAAAGATATAATTCTAATTAAGCTATGAAAACTGGCTTAACACATGTCGTACTTCACACTTCTCTTTGCACTAGATCTCACACACACACACTTAATTATATCACACACATTTTTTCACACAAGGAATCAACCTTGTATATATACCACAACCAACCACAACATGAATTAGGTTGACCTAATTAGATGAAATATGCACCACACAAACGGTCGACTCAAAAAATCCAATACACACACTTTGCAGAAAGAACCAAAATGTGTACACCACCAAAATAGGTTGGCATGACCCATAATAATTCCCATGACTTTACTCCATACATAATTCAAATCTACACAATCCTAAAGCCTTTAGGTCGACACCTCTGGTGAAGCAATAACATAATAAACCAACTATTCATTCACAACTTGATGTGAATACCACCAAAACACTTGTCGCTTAGAATACAAACACTTCTACCATCCAAAAACACTTCCTCAAAACCACTTAGTAAAATATTCATTTGTGGTGGAATGCGAAACATTCCAACATATACTCTACAACTATAACTCTACCATAACTTAGCCGATACTCTATCAACATTATCTTTGACTACAAAAGACATCAAGCCTTGAAACTTTAGATTTAGACTCTTCCAACATGTACCAATATTACCTCAAAGCCTCATGACAATATTTTTCATAGCGGAGCAATACAGACCACAAAACTAGTTCACTGAACACTAAACTATACACCTAGACTTAGGCAAATCTTAAAAACACTTGGTCTTCTCTAAACCAAAACTTCTAAATTTCTACCATGGGTTGCCATCAATGAAAACACCATACACTTTCATGATCATCAATCTCCTCACACCATACATCATCTATACATCATCATGCTCATGTTTCCAACAATCTCCCTTAACAACTTCAAGTCTCCAACAAATGGATATTATCCAAAAGGCAGGGATTAAATGAACCCTTATTGAAAATGGTCTAGGGTTAATGTTTTTAGTGTAAATATTTTGGATAAAATTAGAGCGGAAAAAAATTTAATTCAACCTATTGATTTATTAATTAAAGGTTTTGATAACATGGAAAGCAATCCTCTTGGTGTGATAACATTACCTATCAAAATTGGTAAGGTTAAATTACAAACTCCTATCCATGTCATGTCTCATGACCTTTCATACAACCTTATATTGGGTAGACCATGGATTCATGCAATGAATGGAGTGCCTTCAATGCTTCATCATTCAATGAAGTACATATACAACAATAAGGTTTACACGATAAAATTTGATCCAAAATCTAAAAATTGTTTACAAACTAAAACCGAAATGAAGGACCCTCTTAGAACATTGTCAGTTCTACAAAAGTGGAACCTTTACAAGTTTAGGAAAAATATGATAGCCTTCCATCCATGAAAAATTTGTTAGTTGATGATTGGGAATCATTAGATTTTACACCTACATTCATGATGGAATACAAGATTATATAATCAAAATCAAAGAAAGAGAAAGAAGCAACAATGGTATCAACATAGCCTATCATTGACATCAAAAAAATTTTATTCCACAACTTAAATCAAAGAGGAAGACACAAATTACACATCTACCTATGATGAAGATGATCATGAAAATCCACCTTTGAAAAAAATGGAAGCCATTTTTGGGAGAGGTTATAAAATTTTAAAATAATTTGGTTATAATGGAAAAGGACGCGGTTTCAAAGAACAAGGTATCCATGTCCCTAAAGAGCCTAACATGCAAGAAACAACAAAAGGTATTGGTAATTATCCTTCAAAAACATCAAAAAGAGCTTCACTTAATCATGACAATTGGTTGCTACTCCTTGTCATTTGGTAGTTGTAGTATCACACAATACTAACTACCATGCATGGGGGTATAAATTATGTTTTATGCAATCATATTTCATTTCTCAAGGAGTAGCATATCGTAATCCATCTAGGCTCATTTTTGTCCCTACACTTGGGGGGAAAGGTGTTAAGTAGCCTTATTATAGGTACATTCCTTCTAGCAAGGGATCCTTTTGTTTCTCCTTAAAACATTAGTGTATCAAGTACAATAACATTTTAAGGGGGGCATATAGTCCCTTTCTCATTGTTTATATAAGAAATGGTCCCTTCTTAGCAATGATAGCATGTATCTCCTAGGAAGTGTGACCTTGTTAATAAAAGTGTGTCCTTATTGATCTATGTGGGTATCTATTTTGTGGTGATATTGGGCTTGATATCCCTCAAGAGTGTGACCTTTCTTGGCATATGACGTTTGCCTTGGTGGTAATACTATGGCTAGTATTCCCTAATTCATGAATTTCATTTTCCATGACTTATCCTCTCTTGGTGGTGATGTCATGTGTGATATCCCCTAAGGTGTGACCTCTCATGTATTGATAAAAGCCCCATTTTTTTTTATAAATCATCTCTTGTGGATATGTTGATATAACATCCTTTTGAGTTTTTAGTCTTATCCTATTATCGTTTTTGTACCCCTTGAGGTGAGTTTTATTCATCCCCCAAGATATTAAACTTTATGCACCCCCTAAGGTTAGTTTGACATTTTTTGCTTCACTTTGTTCATGGGTTGAACTTAGTTTGGCATTGGCATATCATTTTGATCATTTTGTAGTACCTTATTAGAGTTTTCAGGGAGTAAAACCCTTGGTATGGCTGTTATGGGTACAATCCTAGTGAAAAGTGGTTCTCACTAGACCTAACATATTTCTCATTTTTCTACCTTGTCTTGGGGGCTCACCTAGTGAATATTGGACTTCACTAGCTCGTGTGCCTTCTAGTTTGCAATTCACCTAGCAAATATCAAAATTTTCTATGGTGTGTCATGAACGCCTTTTAACATGGCCACCTAGCACAAAACACCTTGCTTTCTAGTGGAACCATGTGTTTCATGAGTGATGCGGCATAACACAACTTTCTAGTCCTCATGGGAGCTAAAATTTATTCAATGGATGACGTTTGGTATTTGAGACAATTTAAGAGAGGTATCTTTGCCTTATTGACTCAAATCTTTTAGTACTAAACTTATGTTTTATTGTGTATTTATTCTTTGTGTTTCCATCGTGTTTACACCATGTTTATTTTCATTTTTTTGTCATCTTTATGTTTCATCTTTGTGTTCATATTGCCATGTGTTTTCATCATGTATGCTTCATGTTTTCGACATGTATGTTTGTGTCTGTTGTCTTGTTGCATATCATACATGTGCATGTTCCTTTGTGCTTATGTTGGTTTTCCATGGGATCTTGGCCATCTCCCTAGATTCATTGTTATCCTATCTCTCCAACATTTGGATAATTTGACCCCTCTTGACATATATTTTCTACTTTAGTATGAGTTAGAGTGTGAGTTCATACTCTCATTAAAGTGAGGGATAAATGTAGCATCGCAAATTGTCACCCTTGACAAATTCACACTATATTTTTCTCCTCCTAAATCATTTAGCCTAATTAACCACATAATTTCCTAAAATTATGCATTATGGAGCCCATTTGTACCACTTTAAAATAGATTGCAAGCATTTAATAAATGCAACCAATTATTATTTTTCCCCTGACACTTAATGTCCTAGAAATAGGAGCAAAGACCCATAAGCCCTTGGGCATATGGGTCCCCCTTCCTAGCCAGGACCCAATTTTGGACATGTTGAAGTGGCCATTTTAACATTCAAAACCTAATTTGCAAAGGTTGGCTATTGAGATCTATTTTTTAGGAAATTAGAATAATAGCATATAAATACCTAGTTATTGCATCATTTTAGATCCATCTAGCAAGAGGTAAACATTAAGAACATTCAAGAGCACATCAAGAGAAAAATTTCAGTGATTTATTGCAGAAATTCAAGATCCAAACATCATGTCAAAGTGTATGTGAGTTCATATTATCATATTATCATTATTTTGTGAAGGCTAACCCCTTTTGTAGGTCTCTAAAGTATTCAATCAAATCAAGAAAGCAAGATCTAAGAACTTGAGGTGATGTGCATGACTTCAGTCCTTCAAGGAATCCATTGAAGTATGGTGAGTTGTAATAATTTATGGTTTCATCATTCCCTCCTATCCATTTATCCATTCTATCATTAAATTTCCATTTTAGAAGTGGAAATACTTACATGAGGTTTGACTGAGGCAAGCTCCTAAATGTCCCAAAATTTTCCCTCTCTTTGAATTTGTGGGTTTTAGGTTTGAAGAGAATTGAAGAAGGCTTGAAGAATTTTTTTCCATTGTTTCAATTGAAGCCCTGCATATTATAAATCCATGAAAACTCACTTATAGATTTATCCGACAGTGTTTTGATAATTTTGCAACCAAAAATTAGAAGTTTAGATCTATCATTAGAGGACCCTAAAAAAAGAGTGAAAGTGCCATACAAAGACCCATTCTCCCTAGGGTGACCTAGTATTATTGCAACACTTAGATACAACTTCTGGCGATAGGTACACAATCCTCTGCACTTCTTAGATCTGCCTGCAAACTAGTGTTTCAATTTGTGTATTGTCGGTATATTACATTTTTTTTATTAGGGCATATAGTTCAATTAGGTCAATTATAGAAAATCAATTCCAATCCATTCCAATCCTTAAATTGATGGAGATCTAGGTTTTATTGGCTCACCTTCATGGTTGAAAGTCAATCTATATACCTTGTTGATCACCATCTCAATGAAACCCTAAGAAAAGGTCTTGAATCCTATTATTCTAAGCACTTAGGACTTAGGATCACCCTTTTTCTATATTTAAACTACCAACTATATATATGTTTGCACTATTTAGAGGCATTCTTATTGTAATGTTGGGAATGAATGCACATTTTTGGCAAACAACATGGATCTTGTCTACCACACTTGACTCATTCAATAAAAAAATGGATTCATAGTCACCATGATCATAAGTTGATTTGGGAGAAAGTTTTAACCTATTATGTAGATACTTGCACCTGGATTTATTTTGTTTTCAAACATTTGTAAAGAATTTCTTGTAACATTCAGTGTAATTTTTATTTCCCCCTCGTGATCAACTAAATCAACATGAATTTTCTATTTAGAATTTTTTTCTATCTACTTCAAAAACTTCTCCAATTTTCCAAGATTAAGATCTTGAATTGATACCTTTTTTCAAATTATTTGTATTTAATCCATATAACAAGTTAAACAAGAAATAAGAGTGAGCAAATAAGAAACAATAATATTTTGTACTTGTTATTATAAAACTCTACTTACTTTTTGTTGTCATGACCCGTTTCTTTTTGTGTTCTTAATGCCCTTTTGTTATTAGTCATCTCTATTTAAAGTCAATAAAAAATTGTGTTAATAAGGAATTATTTCATTAAAGGATACAATGAAAATATAACATAAAATAATAAAGAAACAATAATATTTTGTACTTGTTATTATAAAACTCTACTTACTTTTTGTTGTCATGACCCGTTTCTTTTTGTGTTCTTAATGCCCTTTTGTTATTAGTCATCTCTATTTAAAGTCAATAAAAAATTGTGTTAATAAGGAATTATTTCATTAAAGGATACAATGAAAAATAACATAAAATAATAATCAAGTATAGTAAAGGTATATCCAAGATATAATGAGAAGGTAGAGGTTTTATTAGAAAAAAAGATTTGGAAATTATTTTATTATTTTTCTTGTGTGGCTGATGTAGTGAGAAAAAGAGTAATATGTAGTGGTTAATCCAATATGTATCTAATTTGTAGATTTGAGATGCCCATATTTGACCAAACATGATCAATTAGCAATTCAAGAAACAAATTCTTTTTTCAAGTAAGAATTCAATTTATTTGGTTTGGAAAAAGCTTTCTAGTTCTTTTGTAATTAAATTATCTTGTTCCATATTTATGTTTTCACTTAGATAAGTAGGGAAGGGCCTTGATCCTGTACGAAAGCTAACAACAAAGGAAAACAACCCATAAAAATAGACTAGAAAAAACAACCACCAACCAAACAACAAAAAAACCTAGACTAAAACCAAAGCTAGCTAACCATAAGGGATCTTATCAAGAATAGGAATGTAGGCCATAAATAATTTTACCATAAAGGCATGTAGGCCACTTATCATCATAAAAAAAATAGTAAAAAACTTAACTAGTAGAAGGCTCACAGGCCAAAAAAAGCAACCCATATAGTCTATGAAACATAATTATAAGTCATATAAAAACCATTATGCTCACTTTCCAAACAAACAAAATATTGGAAAATCTAAAAACCATAGACCTTGACAACATCATTTTTTAGGAGTAATGATCAACTCCCAATTCTCCCTGAGCATAGAGAGAAACTCCTTCCAATAAATAGCCGTAACATTAGTCCTCTTAGTTGAATCTTTATTGTCCATTACCTTTCCTTGTCTCTTAAGTTGTTTTCTGATCTTAGTTTTCCTAGAAACAGTACCCATAATATATCTCTTCATAATACCATCAATAACCTTCATAAGAATGCAAATAACACTTTCCATCTCCTCTAACCCAACCTGTAGGATATTAATTTAATTTTTCAAATCAACATTAGTATCATTTTTAATAACATACTTTGGGGTAACAAAGAAATCCTTATCAACCTCCTCCTGACCCACCATAGCAGCTCCCCCAGTATCCTCATAACCATCAACATTCTCTTCCTCTTCCATCAAATTTTCATCAATCTCCATATCTTCCTCATCACCCTCTTATTCACTAAAATCTTCACTATCAGTCCCTTCATTGTTAGTATCATTCACCATATCAAACTCATCATTTAGAGAGAAGGCCACATCTTCCATCTCAAGGACAATAGTCTTCCCCTTATCATTATTAACCTTCTCCATAAAAACAACCTTAGCCAAAAATGCAGACCTACACCCTCCCATCTTAGAGGTTTATAACCTCCCATCATTCAATTCCTTCTAACTATCTTTTTGTTCACCTTCATGATCCACAATGATATTAATTACATTTTTTGTTTTAGGGTTTTTATGCACCAATTTTTTTCTTTTAGATGGGTCCAACATTAAGGGAGAGTGTTTTATTTTTTTGGGATAGTTTTTAGCAAATCCAATTTCATAATAGCCTTAGTAGACTTAGAATTAGGGCTCTTATTTTTAATTTTTTTTACCACAAAAGGCTTGGTCCTTGTCAGGGGAGGGAGGTTTTCTTTAAATAGGTTCAATACTAACATTAGTATTTCAATGATTATGCTGATCACAAGGTGAAAAAATAGGGATAACATTCACAAGAGGGTTCTCATGGACCATAGTAAGGTGGTTACCATGTGGGTTGATAGAAAGCATATATTTATACTAGGCCATTATTAGGACTTGATGAAAAGGAGGGGAAGCACCTTTTTCAATACTTCGTTGCAAAGATGAGAAAAGGTAAAAAGGAACACTAATTTTCTCATTATGCTGAATGTGATTGAGGATATGGAAATGGTAAGCATGATTAATTATATAACAACCCTCCAAAGTAAAGTAGTGCATGACATGAAGATTTACCATAGCATAAGGCAGAGGAAGGTCAAGTCTTGCATACGCATTATGAAACCTTCTCAACTTTTCACCTTTTTTGAAGAAGCTATCAAAAAATCTCTAATACTCACCATTAATCTTCTTAACAATATTCATTCCCTCATTTGACAACCTTGTAGCAACTACTATTAGCTAAGGGGTAACCAAAAAACTTAGGCTACTAATAGTCACTTTACCAAGCCGCCAAGAATTGGTGAATTTAGAGGTTAGGGTATCATTATAACCCACATGGCCTAAAATAAATAAATAACCCCACTCTAACAAAAAGATCCCAAAGTTCAACATTCTTCTTCAGACTGCCATAATTAACCAGCTTCGTTCTCTTCCTTGGACCACCCATATTAATGTAATCAAAGATACCGATGCTCTTCTACCTCCAAACAACCCTTCCCAAACACATAAAAGACACCTTCAAACTGAGGTACAAAGCTCTATGACTGTTTGAAGAGATATTTGAAATCAAGCCTTTAACAATAGAAAGCCAATATAACACTAGGTAGATAATTATTATTAAATAGAGAATAATGCAGAAATTTTTAAAGTCGAGATTGTTCGTAACACGTTCCCTTAAATCTGAATCATTGTTAACAAGCCCTTAAGAAAATAGCAAGAGAGATGATAAGACATGTGAGATATGACATATATCTCACACATTAAGCATGCCTTATTATTTGAAGAGCCCTTTCTTATAATATCATCATTAATGATATCATCATGAATGATATTAAAGCTATTTTTCATCATCTACATGGTACCATCATATTTTAAATTACCTTAATTAAATGTCATTGTACCACCCACACTTATATCCCCCTTGATCCAAAAATTATCCATTACCATCCGTCGTGATATTAAATGACTCATATTTCTCCTTAATGATAATCTCCTTGATTTGACATGGAATACAAGAAAAATCCTAATACACCCAATTTTGGTACTTTAAGGCCTCATTGGAAACTGTGTCAGTAACCCGATTCCCTTCATTGTAAGAATGCTGGACAGACTGAAGGAAGCTCCAAAGAATTATTTTTCTATCGTCCATCACATATCTTATTTCCCATGGGACAAGAACTTCCCTATTTATATTATCAATAATTAACTTTGAATCACCTTCTATGAAAACTTTAGTGAAACCTAATTCTTTTGTTCTTTTTAAACCACACCAAATAGCTATGGCTTTCACAAAGTTATTGGTAAAAAATCCAATAATTCTAGCATAACCCTCAATTATCTTTCCTTGATGATTTATTATAACACCCCCTATTCCAGCTAAACCAAGAATCCCCTTCGAACACCCATCAAAGTTATATTTCACCCAACCATCCTCGAGAGGGGACTAGATCATGTGTTTTTTGGTAAAAACTTTAACCTAATTTATTTTAGTTAAATCCTATTTAAGCCCCCAAATTTGTTTAATTCTAATCTCCTTATAAGAAGGCATCTATTTAGAGAAGGCATACACTCCTGCATTGATATTTTCTTGTATCTAATGTTTTATAGCCATGAATAGATCTTTACTGCTTCTTTTTTGATCCCTAAAGATTCTATTGTTTCTCTCCTTCCTTAATCCCCAAACAATAAAAGGAGGAACTTGTCACCAAAGATAAACCATAATATTATGGTAAAAATGGCATCTTTTTCGAGTTTCAAAAAACTATTTAATATAGGAAGGAAATACCTAATCTATCATCAGCAAAGGAAGAAAATAGGACCAAACCTCTCTACAAAATAGATAATGAAAAAATAGATGCTCAATGTTCTCCAAGTTTTCATAACAGAGACAACATCTATTAAAAAATTGAAAAACTCTTTTTTTAGGTTATTTGTGTTGCTGATATGTGGTTGTCATTGATGTCAAAACTATTAGAATTGGTGATTCTGAAGGCTATATATGTCGAGGATATTGAGAAAATTGTAATAAAAATATTGCAAGAAGCCAGTGAAGCTGAGAAGGTCAGAATGTTGGAAAGTTGTGAACGTTGAGTTTCTGGTGGCACGCACTAAAGAGATTTTTGTTAAGTATATCTAGTATGTTGTCCGAAAGTCTTAGTGGTATGTATCAAGATTTGAGGAAGTTATGAAGTTCTATGTTCCTACAATCATTCTGTTACTGTAGCAGGTGTTCTTGGAAGAAGAGGATGAAATTCTGGTAATTTTAGTTGTTGCGCATGTTCTTGTGACGTTCATGGGTGAGTCTAGATTGTGCTCTATCCTTTCTGTACATTTGCATTGATCAAAGTGTTTGTGATTAGAGATTTTTCCGATGTGTGCTCGATTTTTCATGTTCTTGGCCAACATGATGGTGATAGCATCTTGCGGATCCATGAGGATTAATATTTTATTGTTTGGCATGTTTGAAGGTGTTTGTTTGGGTCCTCACTATGTTGTGACCAACTTGTGTTGGTGCACATTAAGATTTATTCATGTATTAAGGCTGACAGTTGTAATTCATTATTTATTTGTGGCTGACAGAGTAGTTGATGTAAATCTGTGTGGCGAATATATAAGAGCGATTGTTTACTCATTTTGGTGTGTGCTCAAGGTATGCTCAGTGTGTGCAAGTGGTGTACATGTGTGAATAAAGGTCAAATCATTCAAGAGTAGAGAAGAGTGTGAAAGAGATTGAGAAGAGTGTGGAAGAGTGTGTAGAAGTTCTTATGTGCCTAACCAGAACTATCATCAAGCTTTTGTAGAAGTTAAATTATCAGTTCAAACTCATCAGATGGATTTAATCTAATTATTGTATGTAAGGCAGTGAGCCTTCCTCTGAGCAGTAAGCTCTAGGTAGTGTGCTTGAATGCAAGTGCATTCCTTTTTCATTCTTCATTATACTTGTAACAAGGTATAATCTTGTGGACTAACATCCACCATGGTTTTTCCCCTAACAGGGTTTCCACATATAAAATCTTGGTGTTAATGGGTCTCTAATGTGTTATTGATTTATGCTTGCACTGTTAATTATCAGATATGAGATTAAAGGTTTATTAAAGTTGAATAAGTTTGATTTTGGTAACTACTGATTCACCCCCTCTCAGTTGTCTAACCTTGTTTTTCCAACAATTGGTATCAAAGCTAGTTCCTATGAAGAAGCCTAACAACTTAAGGTGATCTGAGATGGCATCATACAAGAAGGGTAGTCCTAGATTCGATGGTATAAACTACTCTTTATGGAAAGTCAGAATGGAGTGTCATTTGAAGTGCATTGGAGAACCTTTTTGGAAGATCACACAAAGTGCATATACTATTCCTCAAAATGGTCCGTCCTCCGAAGATGAGATCAAGCAATAAAAAGATAATACCAGGGCTATTGAAGCATTGTTGAGTGATTTGAGAGATTCAAAGATGATAAATGTGATAGGATTGAAGACTGCACATGAGATCTGGAAAAAGTTGGAAACATTGTATGAAGGAGATGCACTAGTGAAAAGTGCTAAGCTACAAAGTTTAAAAGGCAAGTGGGAAGACATGAAAATGAATGAAGATGAGAACATCCTCTCTTTTTCTCAAAAGATAAATGAACTGGTGATGAGCATTAGATGTGCCGGTGGAACCTTGGATGAAGAAGAAATTGTGGCTAAGATACTTAGATCTATGCCTCCCTCCTACAAAAAAAGAGCTCATGATATTGATGAACTCATAACAGTGACATATGTGATAATAGACATGCTGATTGGAAAAATTGCTGCCTTTGAGTTAAAGTGAATTTGGTGAATCTAATCCTAAGACCGAGTCTGCATTCAAAGCTACTGTATCCGGAAAAAGCCAATAGAGATACAATCCAGGAAAGAGTTCCAAAAGGACATTCAAATATGAATATGAGATGAAAAAGATTGAAGATGAAGAAAAATAGATAGAAGAACTGGAAGCATTGATTGTGAAAAAAGAAGCCAGAGGTCATGGTAAGTATAAAGGAAAGTTACCTATCAAATGTTTTTCTTGTAGTAAAATAGGTCATTTTGCATCAAGATGTCCTGAAAGAGTTTCTAAGTACAAACCTGAGAAGACTAGATTTCAAAGGAAATGCTATCATGCTGAAGAAGGTGTAACTGATGAAGAATTTGATAAAGAAACTAGAAATGAAGATGAATGGGTATTCATTGCTATCAAAGAAAATGGTCAGGTGTCCATTGAATTTGCTAGTAATGTGAATGTTGAGAAAACTCTTGCAACAAAAATTGAAGAAAAGGATGAGTGGGTAATTACCAGTGGATGCTCACATCATATGATTGGTGACAAAAGCAAGTTTATAAGCTTGGAAAACTATGATGGCGGTGTTGTAAGATTTGGAGACAACACTTCTGGTGTGATTCATGGTAGAGGCACTATTTCTTTTGGTGATAAGCACAATACTGATGATGTTCTTTATGTATAAGGCTTAAAGAATAACTTGTTAAGTGTTGGATAGATGGTAGACAAGGGTTAAAACATTCAATTCAAAGATGGTAATTACAGAATAAGGGGAAGTTCTGGAAATATGATTGCTTCAGGTACAAAGACAAAAGGTAATATCTTTCATTTGAGTGCTGCTAGTGAAAGTTGTTTAATTGCTCAGATTGATGTAAGCTGGTTATGGCATAGGAAGTTGTGTCATGTGAACTTTGATAACATTGTCAAGATAAGCTCTACTCAAGTAGTAGGAGACCTTACTAAGTTAGTGAAGCCTACTAACACTATGTGCAAGAAATGTCAGATGGGAAAGCAGACAAGAAATTATTTTTAGAGAAAATAGTATAGCTCTAATGGAGTACTGGATTTGATACATACTGATTTATGTGATCCATCCAGAATCAGAAGTCTACAAGGTGAAAGGTACTTTATGTTGCTTATTGATGATTATTCTAGAATGATATGGGTTGCTTTCTTAAGAGAAAAACATGAAGCATTAGAAAAACTCAAAAGCTTCGAAGCTATGGTAGAAAATGAGATAGGTCAAAAGATCAAATGCCTAAGGTCAGATAGAGGTGGTGAATTCACTTCCCAAGAATTCAATTCTTTCTATGAAGAGCATGGAATCCAAAGACAACTATCTGCTCCCCAGACCCCTCAACAAAATGGAGTTGTTGAAAGAAAGAATAGAACCATTTTAGACACTGGTATAACCATGATGCTGGAAGAAAATGTTCCTCATTTCTACTAGAGAGAAACTGTAAGTACTAATGTGTACACCATTAACAGGGTGAATGCCAACAATAATTCTGGTAAGACACCTTTTGAGCTATGGTTTGGTTATAAGCCTACTGTCAAATATTTCAAAATTTT
Source organism: Sequoiadendron giganteum (assembly GCA_007115665.2). Classification (NCBI taxonomy): domain Eukaryota; kingdom Viridiplantae; phylum Streptophyta; class Pinopsida; order Cupressales; family Cupressaceae; genus Sequoiadendron; species Sequoiadendron giganteum. The sequence continues at coordinate 358,593,284 of CM021105.1, read as the reverse complement.
TGGAAGCAAATGTTACATTAAGAGAGATGATGATATAGGAAATTTTGATGCTAGAAGTGATGAAGGAATCTTTTTCGGTTACTCTACTAAAAGTAAATCTTACCAGTGCTTTAATAAAAGGTTGAAGAAAATGGTTGAAAGTGCAAATGTCAAAGTTGATGAAGATATTGTTAGACCATCCAGATGTTGTGGATATGATTCAGATGATCAACATGATAATACACACAATGGAAATAATGTTCAAACATAGAATCAACTTCAGATTGTTCTAGTGAACCAAGAGAATCAAGAAGCAGAAACTAGCAGAAGTGCAAAAGAAAGAACATAAGAACAAGAAGTCAGAGAAAATATTAAAAATCCCAAGTATGTAAGGTAAAATCACTTTGACAGTCAGATCATTGGAGATAAGAGAAAAGGTGTGCAAACTAGAAGAAGAATTTTGGAAGAGTATTGTCTAATTTCCAAAACTGAGCCTAGCAATATCAATGAAGCATGCAGAGATGAATATTGGATGGAAGCTATGAAAGAAGAACTAATGCAAATAGAGAAAAATGATACATGGGATCTTGTTCCTAGACCTCAGAACAAAAATGTGATTGGAACCAAATGGGCATTTTAGAATAAGCTGAATGAGCAAAGTGAAGTGGTTAGAAACAAAGCAAGACTGGTTTGCAAAGGGTACTCACAGATGGAAGGTATTGATTTTGAAGAAACTTTTTCCCTTGTTGCTAGAATTGAAGCTGTAAGATTATTTCTTGCTTATGCTACTTTCAAGAATTACAAAGTCTATCAGATGGATGTAAAGTCAACATTTCTAAATGGTGAACTAGAAGAGGAAGTATATGTTGAACAACCAGATGGATTTCAATTGACTGACAAATAAAATATGGTATACCGATTGAAGAGAGCTCTATATGGACTCAAGGAAGCTCCTAGAGCTTGGTATGCTAGATTGGATAAATACTTGTTGAAACTTGGATTCAATAAAGGTACTACTGATAGCAATCTGAATTTCAAGTTGGATCAGAATAAAGAATTGATCATTGAAGTCTTTGTTGATGACATTATTTTTGAAGGTGATGATGATTTGTGTATGAAGTTTGCTGATGAAATGAAAAGTGAGTTTGAAATGTCAATGATAGGAGAGCTGAAATTATTTGTAGGACTACAAATCACTCAGTTAGATGATGAAATTTTCATATCTCAGTCTAAGTATGTGAAAGAGATACTGAAGAAGTTTGGAACAGAAGATTCAAAGCCAATTGGTACACCTATGGTAACCAGATGCAAACTTACACAAAATGATGATTCTCCTAAAGAAAATCAAATAAGATACAAGTCAATGATTGGTGGATTACTCTATTTGACTCGACTGGGCCAGATATAATGAATGTTGTATGCATGGTTGCTAAATATCAATCTGATCCTGAAGAATCTCATGTGACTGCTGTGAAAAGAATTTTCAGATACCTGAAATGGATAGTTGATCTTGGTCTTTGGTATCCTTGGGATGATGATATTATCTTGAGTGCTTTCACTGATGTTGATTGGGTAGGAGATGTGGATGAAAGGAAGAGTACTAGTGGCGATGCATTCTTCTTAGGGAAGAAGTTGGTATCTTGGCTAAGCAAAAAGTAGAATTCCATTTCATTATCTACTGCTGAGGCAAAATATATTGCTGCTACAAAAAGTTGTACTCAAGTATTGTGGATGAAGTAAATGTTGAGAGATGTCAGAATTGAGTATGAAGAACCCATTGCCATATTTTGTGACAATTCAAGTGCCATAATCATTTCCAAGAATCCAGTGCTGCATTCAAAGACAAAGGATATATCCATCAAATATCACTTCTTAAGAGATAAAGTAAGTGACTAAGAAGTTAGATTGGAGTATATACCTACCAAGGAGAAAATTGCAGACATCTTTACTAAGCCATTGCGTAAGGATAATTTTGAGTATCTCAGAGGAAAGTTAGGGGTGATTTCCCCTTTTGATTAGAACTAAGAGATGCAGGTCTTTGCATCAGTCCATAAATTCATAGCCATATCCTTTTCCAAATTGATATTGTGGTGGCTGCTACTTAGGGGGAGTAGTTAGATGATTCAAATATGTGATTAGAGCATGTGTACCTTTACCATTTATGTCAAAGGGGGAGAGAAGCAATGTGAAAAACATGGGAGAAGAAGGAAACATGAAAAGAGTGCACAATCTAAGGGGAGATTGTTGGAGAAGAGATAGCTAGGTTGATGGCATTATTTTTCACATCATGTTTTGCCATCAATTCCAAAGGGTGATATTGTTGGATGTTGTTGATATATGGTTGTCATTGATTTCAACACTATTAGAATTGGTGATTTTGAAGGCTGTATTTGTCAAGGATATTGAGAAAATTGTAATAAAAATATTGTAGGCAGCTAGTGAAGTTGAGAAGGTCAAAATGTTGGAAAGTTGTGAACGTTGAGTTTCTTGTGGTGCACACTAAAGGGATTGTTGTTAATTCTATCTACTATATTATCCGAAAGACTCAGTGGTACGCATCAAGATTTGAGGAAGTTATGAAGTTCTATGTTCCTATAGTCATTCTGTTATTGTAGTAGGTGTTCTTGGAAGAAGAGGATTAAATTATGGTAATTTTAGTTGTTGCACATGTTCTTGTGACATTCATGGATGAGTCTAGATTATTGTCTATCCTTGTTGTACATTCTCATTGATCAGAGTGTTCGTGATCAAATATTTTTCTGATGTATGCTCGAGTTTTCATGTTCTTGGTCAACATGATGGTGATAGCGTGTTGCGGATCCATGAGGATTAATATTTTATTGTTTTGCATGTTTGAAGGTGTTTGTTTGGGTCCTCACTATGTTGTGATCGACTTGTGTTGGTGCGCATTAAGATTTATTCATGTAATGAGGCCGACAGTTGTAATTCATTATTTATTTATGGTTGACAAAGTAGTTGATGTAACTCCGTGTGGCAGATATATAAGAGTGATTGTTTACTAATTTTGGTGTGTGCTCAAGGTATGCTTAGTGTGCAAGTGGTGTACGTGTGTGAATAAAGGTCAAATCATTCAAGAGTAGAGCAAAGTGTGAAAGAGGTTGAACAGAGTGTGGAAGAGTGTGTAGAAGTTCTTTTGTGCCTAACCGAAACTGTCATCAGGATTTTGTAGAAGCTAAATTATCAGTTCAATCTCATCAGATGGATTTAATCTGATTATTGTATGTAAGGCAGTGAGCCTTCCTTTGAGCAATAAGCTCTAGGAAGTGTGCTTGAATGCAAGTGCATTCCTTTTTCATTCTTCATTATACTTCTAACAACATATAATCTTATGGACTAACATCCACCGTGGTTTTTCCCCTAATAGGGTTTCCACATATAAAATCTTGGTGTTCATGTGTCTCTGATGTGTTATTGATTTATGCTTTCACTGTTAATTATCAGATCTGAGATTAAAGGTTGATTAAAGTTGAATAAGTTTGTTTTTGGTAACAATTGATTCATTCCCCCATCTCAGTTATCTAACCTTGTTTTTCCAACAATTTGTAGTTAGAATATTCTAATGAACAACAACCCACCAAAAATAATTCACTTTGGGAGTTAGATTTTTAATCCAAACCTATTTCCAATGGAGTTCATTAGGAGGTATCAAATAATTTTCCATCACATCATAAGAAGATTTAACTGAAAGACACCCAAAATAAAGCTTAGTCCATATCCATTCATCATCTCTATCCTTTGAGAAAAAACACAATCTTCTATATGTTGGTTTAAAGTTTGCAAAACAGTATCCCAATTTTGTTTTCTCCCCCCGCTAAGAGATCTACCTCCTCTTAACTATTATTTTAAGTTTCTCCATTTAGGTACATTACCTTCCTAGTTAATATAATCTTGAATATGTTTACCATTAATTCTTATCAACCTTTCTTTTAATTGGATATGGTTATTAATAGAAGAAAACAAAGGACCATTAAACCAAACATCTTCCTAAAAAATAGTATTCTTACCATTCTCGATTATTTTCCTAATACCAAGGAGTAACACATTTCTAGTTCTCAAAAGATTATTCCAAAAAATAGAACCATAAGAAAGATCAAAAGCACAAATAAAACTACCCTGATCCATGTTTCTTAAATATTTGGCCTTTAAGATTTTGACCCAGTCCTTAACACCTTGAAGAAGGTGCTAACCCATTTTAGTAATAAGGGCTTTATTAAAAAGTTTTAATCTTCTTATACCAAGACCTCCATCCTGTTTAGGAGCACACACTTTTTACCATCCCACTAAAGAAATTCTATTACACTCTTCAATCCCAGTCTATAAAAATCTAGTTTGGATATGTTTAATCTTATCAGCTGTAAAGGCATGAATATTAATAAAAGAAAGATAGTAAACATTAATGTTCTATAATGAAGATTTAAGCAATTGTAATTTCCTAGCTTGAATAATAAGTTTACCCTTCCACCCCACCAACTTATTTTGAACTCTTTCTATGATGTAATTCCAATAATTGTATTTGGTTTCTTATAAATTAAAGGTATCCCAAGATAAGTAGCAGGAAGAACATCATCCTGACATCCAAGAATTGTCTTGACCCTTTCTTTCACAATCTGACCTGCATTAAATAAATAAATTTTTCTTTTGTTATAATTTATATGTTGACTAGAAGCCTTTGCATACTCACTCAAAATTTATTTCCAGTACCCAACTTTAATAGAAGAAGCTTCCCCAAAAATAATAGTATCATCATTGAAATGGTTTTATGAATTAGGAGAAAGAGAGGAAGGAGCCTTGAATACTTTCAATAATCTCCGATCCAAACACTTTTAGATATTTCTCCCAAGGACTTCTGCTACAATAATAAATAGGTAGGAGACAAGGTATCTCCTTGTCTTAAGCCATTCCCACAAGAAAAATACCCTTTGGGAACACCATTAACTAGGACCGAGCACTTAGGAATACCAATACAAGTGATTATTAACTTTAGAAACCTTTTTGGAAAACCATACTTCTTCAGCACAACAATGAGGAAAGGTTAAGATACTTTGTCATATGCCTTAGAGATATCCAATTTCAAAGCCATCCCTGATTTCTTACTTAGCTCCATAGAATGAAAGATTTTATGGGTAAAAATAGCTTTGATTCTCAACAATCATCATGTTAAGAACAAATTTCAGTCTATTGACCATAATCTTAGAGAAGTTTTTATATGTCGTATTACATAAGCTTATAGGTCTAAAATATTGCATTGAAGAAACATCTTACTTTTAGGAATAAGAGCTTGATAAAAGTAGAATTGATTTGGTTTTGTAGTCTATCGGATTGAAAGAAGTCCCAAGAAGCATTTAGAAGATTGAGGGAGACAACATCCCAAAAATCTTGAAAGAAAGCAAGGGGAAAACCATCTGGCCCCGAGGCTTTGAAAGCACCAAAAGAGAAAACATCATATATTACTTCCTAAAGAGAAACAAATTTAGAAAGATATTTTAAGTCTTGATCAATTATAACTTGAGGAATGACATGAAGGAGATCCTCAAAATCCAAAGAGAAAGTGCCAGAATCCTTTTGAAAATTATTAAAGAAGGATAAAACCTTGTCTGCAATCTCATCCTCCCCAAAAAGAGTAGTGCCATCCTCTTTAACTAAACACCTTATTCTATTTCCACTTTTGTGCTTCATTGTAGATTGATGGAAAAACTTAGTATTTCTGTCTCCTTCGGTTAAACACTAAATTTGAGATGTTTGTTTCCAAAAAATTTCCTCCTATTAGTGACTTTAAACCATTGAGCTCAAAGATCCCTTTCATTCTTACATATGAACTCATTCGCACCACCTTCCTCCATATTATTGTGAACCTCTTTGAGATTATTCATGATGGTTTTCTTTTTTAGGAAAATGTTACCAAAAGAAAACTTATTCTAGCCTTTAACCTTGTCTTCTAGCCTTTTTAATTTTTGAGTCAAATAGTGCCTAGGGGTTCCAAAAGAAGGCTCCCTCCACTATTTTTCAACAAGATCTTTAAAATCAGGATGATGAGTCCACATTAGTTAATATTTGAAAGGAAACAAGCCTTTGCTAGAATTATATTCTTGACAAATAAAAAGAGCATTATGATCTGATCTAGTTCTAGGAAGAGTAGATAAAGTTAGATTAAGTAAAATATTCCAATTATGAGAAATTAGAAAATGATCTAGCTTAACTTGGATAAGGTGATTACCTTGCCTTCTATTTGACCAAGTAAACATGGAGCCTTGTAGAGAAACATCTATAAGACCAACTAAAGATAGAAAGTTAGCAAGATCCATCACATTGTCTAAAAAATCCTCCAGACCTCCAATATTTTTAGAAGGAAACAAAGGAGAGTTAGAATCACCACCAAGCATCCAACAATCCCCATGACAAATAATAATTTGATTTTTCAAATTATCCCACAAAATGACTCTATCAACTCTAGAATTAGGAGCATAAACATTGATCAAGTTCCAATTTTTAGAGGTAATCAAATATTCTATAGAAACCATCAAGCTATTTCTACATAAAAAAACCTTTGTTCCCCTTAAATCTTGACGCGTTCCACAAGGTGGCGATACCCTTAGAGGCTCCTTCAAAATCACTACAAAAATAGTTCGCACTAGGGAAGATATTCTTGAAAATATTAGCAAAATTTTCCTCCATTTTAGTTTCTTGAATTAATAGAATGCCCACTTTATAATATGCCAAGCAATTTTTTAGTAGATGTTGTTTATGAGGTCTATTAAGGCCCTGACTATTCTAGGAAATCATCTTCATAATGAAAACACGAAACAAAAACAACACCACCTTGGTACTGTGAAGAGGAGGAGCCTCCTCCCACCTTACTTCTTATTCTTAGGCCCCAAAATATTTTTTTAGGGTCTTTTGTCCACCAATTGCTACATCTCTAAAATATCTCTATTCCTAGTATCCCTTTGTGAAGGTCTAACAACTTTATTTTCTCCCCCAACATCAAGTTTCTTCTTATCTTTTGATTTACTATTAGTCTAGATCCAATCTTCATCTGCCATGCTCTCATTAGGAGAAGAGGGAAACTCCAACAAGGCCATAGAGTCCATATTTTTTCCTCCATTCTATTTGGCATTCAATAGGTTAACACAACCATCCATCTTCTTCTCAAGAGTGGAAACATGAGACAAGGATTATTCTCCACATACGATCTAAGAGAGGATTTCTCCTTCCTAAGGGCCTCTGACTTTTTGCTAGTGTGGTGATTATTTTTTCCATTAGGATCTTTCCTTACATTGGAAGCTACACGATTGCCCTCTTTTGTTTCCTTGTCATTACACTTTACACATTCATTGTTAGCATTTACATTCTCACTTTGGGTCAGAACTTGATCTTTTGGATTTGGGACCCTAGGGCAAGTAGTAGATACATCATCCCCTTTTTTGACATCTGAGTTGGAATTAACATTTGTAACTATGAACTGTCTTTCTAGGATTTGTTATTTTTTAGTTAAGTCGTCAGAATTTATACTTATTTGGAGGTTTTGAGAATCAACCTTTGAGATTGATTTACCATTAGGTTCTATAGCTTCAATTTTCTTTGTACCCAACTCCTCATTATTATTAACAAAACCTTTCCTTAAGCAAGTTTCCTTGAAATGACCAAACTTTCTGTAGATTTGACAATATGCTTTAGCATTCTCATATTCAATAGTTTGAATTATCCATTTTCCATATTTAGACATCAAAGCAACAGTAGTTGGTAAAAAGGAATTCACTACCACATTAACACAAATCCTAGCAAACATCATACGAGAATTTTGTTGATTGAATTTATCCATAACAAGAAGATGACCAAAAGAGTTAGAAATTCCTTAGAATATGCCATTCCAAAATTATAATGGAAGCCCCTAGAATGCGAATCCAGGTAGGAGCAACTGTACCTAGATCCACAGAAGGGTCAAACCATGGCTTTCATTTGCAAAGAGAGAAAATTATTAAACCTATTATAAAAAGACCAAGGCCCCCTATGAGCACCTTAGTCAGATCCTATTTATTCACAAAACTAAAAAGGAAGAGACCCTCAACCATCACACTTATGCTAACAATTCATTTTAATTTTTATATAGAATTAACCCAATTTCTTACTTCGTCAATATTTGGACGAAACACAAGAAACTTGCTAACCAAAGAGAGCTTGAGATTAGCAACCGCTTCATTCATTAGTTCCTTTGGCACCTCCACTTCCAACCCATCCACCAAACATGAGACATTCACAACATTCAACTTAGCCATACTTAGTCTCCTAGTCTTCTTCCAAGGAGTCCAAGGCATAGGCTAGAGACACAGGGGTCTTCCCAACAATACGATCAACAACTCCTATAGAGGAAGACGCAATATCCCCATAAACAACACCAATGTTTGAAATAATAATTTTGTATGGGGGAGCCCATTGGGGCCCCCCACCAGACAAACCCATCAAACAAAACCTCAAGAGTCTTTAGAAAATTTAAAAAAGTAGAGCGCACAAGAGTATTATACCCCCCTTTGAGTGTTGATAATTGATACTTACTTATGTATGCATCCAAAGATGATGTTTCCATATTTATGTTGAAACCTCGAATAATTATAATTTTGTCATTAATCTGTATTTGATTTAGTACTTGTGTAATAATATCAATAATTGTAAAGTGTTTTGTACCAGGAGACACATATAGATTTATTAGACTGATTTTATAGTTGTGTGAATTTAATTGTACATGTATAGCTTCAATGCCATTGGTTTAATAATATTTTGAGTTTATGATTTGTATTATTTTTTGATAGATATCATGATCCCATATCTAATATGCATCAAATATAAATGAATTATTCTATTTTTTTATTCATATTGCAATCAAATGTATATATTTCTTGTAAACATATTATCTCAATTTATTTATGAAGTCATAATCATTCACAATGTCATAGATATGGGATTTTAGACTTTGTGTATTCAAGGAGATAATACATATTGATGTATTTATATTTGGATTTTTTGTATTGGAATTGCCATTTTTATTATGTGACTAATTGACGTATTTTGTTTACAACTTTTTTATTTAATTTAAAATTTTGTTTTGTTAGTGGATTTAATAAGTATAATGAATCCATGTTTCATACATACGATAATACAATGTAGACTAGTCCATGGGCCTTAAATCCCAATGGATTAGAAGCAAGTCCTTCCAATGTGAGACCTTGTGATCTATGAATTGTTCACTTGAATTCAAGTTTTACAAGGAATTATTTCTGTATTTTTACTTGTGATGCACATTTTACGTTAGATACACATTTTTCTATTCGTAGTATAGGCACCCATTATTTTGGTATTGTGTTTGTGTATAGATGTTGGAGTTTTCTAGATTGTTTTCAACCAATTTTGGTATCGTTAAATTGAATCAATATAACATATATTATTGTGAGTTGTGTATTCTTGGAAAATACCATCTACTCTATTTACAAGACCATCTTTGATGTTGTAATTTCTAGTGTAGAGCTCAACAAGCATACCTACTTTCAACATAATTTATTTTTTAGAAGTTTATTAGCAGGTGTTGATGTATTGTCATAGATTTTTATCGATATTATCAATTGCATCAATAACAATTTCCTAACCAAAAACAATTGACAATATTTTTCTTTCTTGTTTGATTTCCAACTTGACACTCCTTGCAAATTGCATTAATAACATGTAAAAATGACATAACACATACCACATATCCTAAACTCCATTTTTCCATTATTGACATCACTTTCATTATCACTATTGCATTTCATCTCATTAACATCATTAATCCCCTTTTTAACATCATTCACATCATTAACCCTATTTTCCTCTATTAATTAAAGAATATTTAATTATTTAATTAATTCACTATTTCATCATTAATCTAACTTTATTCCTCCCGATTAATTAAATAAACATCAATTATTTAATTATGTCACTAATAAACACTATTCATCTAAATAAATTAAATTTTTATCATTAATATTTTAATTAAACCATTTTCTTTTCTCTAAATTTGAATAATTAAATCAATTATTCAAAATCACTCAACATGGTCAACAAATAGATATATCTTTATTTGTTAAAGTCAAAAGCAACTTGCACACTCGTTTCCAATATTAATTAATTATCCTCACCCCTTTTTGATTGAGTAAATCATGACCACTCATTTCTCACTCTAATTGGTTAACTAACCCATCTATTTCCTAACTCAACCTGAATTTATCAATCCCACTAAACACTCAATCTAACTTCTTCAATCCCACCAATCATTCCAATATAATCCCATTAATTATCCAATTAAAATCCTTATCTGGATCAATTAGAGGAGTTAACTGAGCAATCTATTTCCTCTTAACAGATCTCAATTGTTGATTGTGAACTTTCACTACCGAATCTTGACCGTTCATCTAAAACTTGAAAAATCTATAAATAACCTTCTTCCTTCTAAAAATCGATCAGAGAATCTAGAGAGTTTGTGTGGAGAGATCATGTTGAATTTAATATCAAATTCTTAATAGAAAACACTTACATCTTTGATCACCATTAACATTCCTTTTGAAGCTTTTGCACAACAATGGAGGCTTTGTATTGATCCAAGCGATCCAACATCAATACAAATTATAGTTCGATATGGGATGGTAATATTGTAATTCATGAGTTTATTTTATGTTCTATTTTATGATTGCATTGCTTGATTCTTAGTTTTATAATTTCATTTCATGAGTATGGTTTGGGATTTGATCTTGTTTTGAATTGATTTGGTTTTAATTCATTGTTGTTTTCTTATGCTTATTTTCCCCTTACAATAATTGACAAGCCCGGTGGGACCTGGAAAATTAACACTAATGTTTTCATAAGGTTTTGTGAGTAGTTATAGGTTTTGAAATGTTGACGTCTTTTGCAGGAAACACTATTGCTATCTGGCACATGGAAGTCTCAGAATCTGAACATGGTTGTAGTTACGATTTTACGCGGTTGTCCTAAACTTGATCGCTATCATCCTAAAGTCAACTGCTATTGTAAAAAAGGCCACTATTTTTTGTTCTGTATTGTAGGTTTCTGAGGGAGCTAACATTTATAGAAACACTTTTGTCCTAAACAAAACCACTACTATACTTTTTCGTACCACTATCGTTTCAAGGAGCTACAATCGTTTCAGTGAAAAGGATGCTATTGTACTAAATAGGTTCGCTACTATTTTGCTTCAATCTACAATTTTTTTTTTGATTTTTAATACACCTAACCTTTACCACTAATTGTTTGTTGTGCTTGTGAGATTTTCGAACATTTTTGGTGCAGCCCTTGTAGGATTATGACGTGTTTTCGTGTGAACATCTTTTCTTGCAGAGTTGATGAACGATCCAAGGCCTTCAAATTATCAAAGTAATTTTAGTTGAAATATTTTAGTTTGGTGTATCTAAAAAGAACCTACAAATCTCACACTTTGTTTTGGTGCATTTAAAATTGAACAATCAACTTTCACACTTCATTTTGGTGTACTCAAAATTGATTTAACATTTCATTTTGGTGTACCTAAAAAGAACCTACAAATCTCACACTTTGTTTTGGTGCATTTAAAATTGAACAAATAAAATTTTCACACTTCTTTTTGGTGTACCTAAAAATAACCTACAAATCTCACATTTCATTTTGGTGCAATAAAAATGAACAAGACAAATCAAATGTTTTCATTTTGGTGCTATTAAAATGAACACATTTTCAGTTGGTGCTATTAAAATGAACTCATTTTCAATTTGGTGCAATAAAAATAAACAACACAACTTGAAACGTTTACTTTGGTGCATTAAAAACTTGGTGACAATCTTCATGGTTCAATTTGGTGCATAAAATTGGACAAATCATCTTTTTTGATTGCAAATGGGATTTCTTGCTTGAAAGTCTCAAATGTTTTGAACTTGGTGCATCTAAAAAAATGAATTGTTATCTTTACCCACTTCAATTTTTGGGCTTAAAATCAAATTGCTATGAATTTCCTACCGTGTTCACCATGATTGGAAATACAAGTGCGTATCCTCTCCCGGGTTGCATCTTTTGATGATCTTGAGTGATGAGAAGCACTTTGGAATTTTTACACTTTTGTGGTCACATAATTTTTAGGATAAGGGACTGCTAATGAGATACATCCCACAATGGAGAACTCATATAAGAAACTCTAAAATCATGTTTACTGGTGGGCTATATAAGTTTGTAAAATCGAAAGAAAATAGCTTATATTTGGGTAGGAATAGCATACCGTGCCTCATCCTCATTCAAACGTAATGAGTTGGATAGGAATGAATAAAGTCTTAAGTGGCTTACGATTGATCTATTCATCACAGTGTTTACATTTGTCATTAAAAACCTTGTTTTAGAAGCATATCCAATTTATCAAAACATCCTTCAAAGTAGCACATGGGAATAACACTGTTCCTAGAATTTACTTACCATGTCAAATCTATAGTTGAGACATAAAGCATTAAGGGAAGGGAATATTTTTGATTGGAGTATCAAGACGATACATTTCCTTGATATATCTTATTTGTTACCTCTATAGATTTGATTCAATCACTTCTTCGGGGGTGAGGTAAGCCTACAGAGAAGAGCGTACCTTTTATTCCTTAGAATGTGCTGACTAATAATCTATGAGCTATATCAATTGGATCTCAAATTTTTTATTGTATGAATCACATGCCATCAAAAACACCAGATCAAAAAATCATTTCAAACTTACAAACTTATCTAACAAACTGCTATCAAGAACCTATAAAATTTGGAAACAGAGCTGCTACGGTCATTTCTTCCACTTTTTTTCTAGAAAATTTCCGCTATTGTCCTAAGTTTTCACTACTTCTGTGAAAAATTTCGCTATTGTCCTCTTTGTTTTACTATTCAAAGATTTAAATAGAGACCTCTCTTGCTAAAATTACTGCAGTGATTCTAAAAAATCAACCGCTATTGTCCCAAAAATTACCACTACTATCCTAAACAAAAGCCACTATTGTCCTACATTTTGGTGCATATTAGAATTCGTCCAAAAATTGGTTAATCCATCATCCTTTGAAACACAAACAATCAAACCTACAAAAAATTATATCAACATATTTTCATCTCCATCAACAAATCAAACACAACAAATTGGATTATCCTCTTACTTTTATTTTCTAGTATATTAACATCAACCTTTGCTTGCAACCTCAAAGCTAGTTCAAGTAGAGTATCAACATATCCTCTAAAAATGGAGAAAAATATCAGTCCAAGTCTTGTACACCTTGTGTCCTAAGATTAGCATCATAACAAAATATCCAACAAATCACTCATATTCTTATCGTAGGGTTTTGAGCATCAAACATAAAATCCATAGAAAACCATCAACTACAGTTGACCAAAAGGTTTTCACACATCATTTTCAAACATCATTTTAGCAAAAAAATCTCAAAAACAAAACACCATCCCATTTCATAATTAGTTATCACAAAATTCACCAAGGTTTTGAACTTGTTTATGATTATAACATGATCTCAATACAGAAAAAGAATGAAATCCAACAAGAGTAGTTCTAGTGCACCCAAGAAAAACACCACTACTGAGGAACCTCAATCATGGGGTTATAATCCAAATGAACTTTCAACTCCTCAAGGACAAACCACATTTAAAGCTAAACAAAATCAACCACCTAGTGTGGAGGAAACATTGCTTGAACACCAAAACATGATTTCTAGACAAAACCAACCTCCTAGTGTTGGAAACAAGCTACACTGAGAAGGGGGGTGAATCAATGTTGTACAAAAATTAACTTTATTAATATTTATCTTCAAAGCACTTGAAACATTCAACCAAAATGCATGAACATGAAGCAAACAATCACAACACCATAACAGAAGGATTTTTATGTGGAAACCCTATTAGGGGAAAAACCATGGTGGATGGCCAATCCACAATATGATCTGAGTATACTTAAAATGAAGTTTACAATATGGGGAATGCACTTGGATTTAGGCACACTCCCTAGAGCTCACTGCTCAAAGAAGACTCACTGTCTTACAAAGATAATAAGATTAAATCCATCTAAGAGATTGAATTGAAAGATTATCATCTACATATGCTTTATTACAATTTTGGTTAGACTCAACAATCGATCTTCTGTCCTTCTAATTGATTCTACACTTCTGCTCTGCTCTGCTCAAAATTGCATCACAAAATCCTTAATGCACAAGTGAAACTGTGCATAATCACTCTTCTGCACTTTTGATATTCACAATTTGCATCGACACACCTTGTTCCTATTTCAAAATGATATGATCGATCACTTATACATCCGCAAACAAGAATTTAATCGCAATATGTCCACATCAATAGAACACAAAAATATTTACAACTGTTGGCTGAAATCATGAGTAATGTATAATTTGCATCCACAACAGTCAGCCACAACTTAGTTAGGACCCCAAAAAAAGTGCTTGAACACAAAAACACTTGAATAATTATTCTTTGAATATCCACAATATGTTATGATAATCGAGTCGGCCTCTATGCACTGGTAAACAAGAAATTAACCAACCGGATCTTCCAACTCGCACACGGATCAATACGAGAAACTGAGATTCACGGATAACACAAAGCATACATCGATCAAACTTCCCTAAGATACGCAACATAAAATATTAACAAAAAATATTCATGTGAATTGGTGAACACAAAACTCTCAGATGCTCTGTTCTTCCTTAACTATTTGTAATCTGACTACTGGTATGATCAGATGATGATGTGTAGATCCAATCATCGACTAGGGTTGCCATCAATGAAAACACCAAATGATATTCACAGTGTCTCTTGCCAACAATCTCCCCCTGTGGCATTGACGACAACACTTAGTGAAAAATGACTAAGTGTCAGATGAGTACTAACATCAATTACACTGCCATTCTTCAAAATTTCAAAAAGAAAACTCCCCCCCTGAGATGATTATACATTTTTAACTCTACTACTCTCCCCCTTTGACATGAATGGAAAAGGAAAGAATCGGCATATCAAAAATCAAACAAAATCTTCAGATTGTACAAGCACAACTTACACAAACTTGAAAAAATCTGCAAAATATTTCTTCAGCATGCTCAAATTTGTATCCCAAACCCTTTTGAGACTCTCCAAAATTGTTATGTGACCACATACTAAGTAAGATTGTGTCTCCATAGACTCAAGGTTCACTGGATCACTAACTGCCATAGCACCTTCAACTTCCTTTAATGGACTCAACATAATTTCAATCTTTGGACCAATTAGGCTTCTAAGCCCACATGCTCTCCACAATTTTGTCATTTTAATGTTTCAAGCTCCTTATCTTGTCAAGCAGAGATATCACTTGAACTTCTTGCCTTTCAACACCACCAACTAAAGGATCAAAAGCTTCATAAATAGAAACTAACTATTTTTCAAGATCCTTAACCCTTCTTTCATTGACCTTAATGAATTTAGACAGTGACAAACATGACTTATAGATCTTTCCACCTTTAGATAGAGTACTTTGACTATTCTTCACATAGGTGGCTAACATAGTTTTATCTTTAGCTATCATTGATTTCAAACTCTTGAACCTTTTGGCATCAAATTCCTTATGAAATTTAACCATGGATGACTTCTCAAGAGACTCAAAATGAGTACTTATAGAGTTGATGAGCTTCTTTAGTCATCGGAGGAGGACCCAGTCAAATCTTTGACATGAGTAGGCATTATCTTCTCCAAAACTCTAGATGCAAGATTAAAGAATTCACTATCCTCAATGTGAGACTTCAATAGTTCTTCTCTAGCTTTTTCCTAGGCAAATGATGCAACCTTCATTTTCTGAATTGGAGACAAAGTGGATAGGTTGATGGGACCTTCAACCAATTCAGGGTCAAATTCTTCCTTTTTCTCTACAAGAAATTTATTCACTGCCTCTATAGTGTCTCTTGCTTCTACTAGAATTTCTTTCACATCAACTTTCTTTTCTTCAACCATTGTTTCCTCAGCTGTAGGTTCTTGCTTATCTTCAGGAATCTCAACTTTCTCAACTGATACAATTTCAAGAGCATCAATCTCCATAGGTATTTTTGTATTATCCAAAATAGGAGGAATATGAGTATCCTCAACCATATCATCATTTACCTCTTAATTCATCGAATTAGATGCAATACCTTCAAAATGAACTTCTTCAATGACAACATCAATTTTGTTACTTAACAAAACTTTTCTCAAAATTTGTTCAGTTTCTTCTGCAACTTCTTTAGTCTGACCAATCACGAGCTTATTCACTCTTGTCTTGCTCTTGAATTCCCTTTTTGCTTTATTCAAGATTGCCTTTATTTCTTCCATAGATATCACTGGACATAACTCAACAAGAATTATTTCTCTCATTTTATCTTCTTCTGATCTAGCATTTACTCTTCTCATTTCCAAAATCTCATGCAAGCTTTTAGGTAAATTAGGAATTATTTCAATAAGAAATTTATTGAAAATATTCAAATGCTTTGTTGTTGCCTCCTTAAGAGTTCTTTGGCCAAATTTATCAAAGCTTTCATACCATTTACAAAGTGGATTAAGATTGTTGGAGTGAAAAAGACAGTAAGAGGGGGTGAATGTCATTACTGTTTTGACAAATTTTACTCAAACTGAAATAAAATAGATTTATGTTCTCATTTATCAATGATAAACTCATTCATGTATTTGAATGCAATCACATATAACTGAAATGAGAAGTATGATAGTGAAATATAACATATTAAAGCATTTAAACAAGGAATTAGATGAACCACAGATAAGCAACATGACACAAGATATGCCGAGTGGAAAACCCTCCTGGGGTAGAAAAACCACTCCTAAACTGCTGCCTTTCTAGGCTATTATTTTAATAACCTCTTTTAACAATGCCTTATAGGATGATTTCTGAGCACCAACTCAAGGAGCACCAACCCATCAGTTTGAAACACCAATTTCAAGGAGCACCAACCCCTTTTCTATTTTCAGTAAGACATACAATGATACAGAGGATCTCTCTGTTTCTCTCTTTTCACTCAAGTGCCTCTTGAAAGACAATATCTAAAATCCTCAAAGTTCAGGAATGAACCTTCAGAATTCCAGCCATTGTCAAGCCTTAAGACTGCTTGATATTGAACTCATTTTTCAGATTTTCAATCTCAAAAGTAAACATTTCTTCAATTACAATAGCTGTGATGTTCTCACTGTACTTCACAGCCATTTCTCATAGTTCTAAAACAGTTAACACTTTCTCTTTGTTTTTCAAGAATATAGAAAAAAAGTTAATCTCTCTTTGTTTTTCTTCTTACATATATTTCTTCAATATATCTCAAGAAGTTACAACATTGTAACTTGTCTCATTTTTTAAAATCAACAAAGGTAAATTTTTTGTACTCAACTTTTGTCGAAAAATATGTTGCCAGGTATTGCAGTCATTTTTAGAAGAGTGTTCAACATGGAGGTTTTCTTCTAAAAAAAATGGTCAAGGAATATGCTATTTTAGAAAGAAGACTGAACCCTGTCCACACAAGGATGCTGCATAGGCAATGCTAACCGAAACAACATTAAAAAAAAAAAATTCCATGTACAATACCCTCGAAAACTGCTGTAACAAAATGTAACCGAAATCCCATTATAGTGTACCCAAAAACAACTATCACCGAATCCAAGTGAAATACTGAAATGATTTGCATAAAGCATGATTACCCACAAATCAAAAACACCATCCCTTAAAGCAGGAGCATAAAAGATAGGATAAAATATTTGGGTATGCATTTCAGATTATTAGTAACCAACATGCATTATTTATGACCACGAATAAATAAACCCATTTTATCATTTTATAGAAAGAAGCAAACACTTGTCTTCTATTAGTTGTGCCAATAGAAGTAATGGTTCTTCAAAAGATAGTAGATAAGGTGAATACTTGAGGAGAATGATAGAGAAACTTTCATGGAGATATTTACTAGACCGACAAAGAGAAAAACAACAAGACTTCTTCCAATTTTGAGCCTTCACCCAAAGACAAGAGGCTGACACAATCATTGACCAAGGCAGGGATCTTTCAGATACCCCCATTTTCTGTAAAAGAGTTACAGTAAGCCAACAAACACTGTGTAATGACTATGAGAAGATTTCTATGGTGACGGCCAAGATAGGGTTCCAAGCCCTCGAGCTTGTGAAACATAATATGATTGCCCTAAACTTTCCAATGTAAAGCAACCGATGAGTTTTCAAGTATTGATAAAGTTTGAAGTCCAAAAGGACTGAAGTCATAAGTAGAAACCTCATAATGCATTCTAAATTCCATAGACAAACCAATGCAATGCATGCCGACAATCTCATTACCACCGAATGCATAAAAACCGTCGATCGTCATTATCAATTTTCAATGATTAATCAAGTAGGAATACCGACACAATTATTTCATTAAAAATTTTCCATGACCACTTAAGACAAATGTCAATTACCTTAGCCATCATTTTTACCAAGAAATCAAAAACCATTTCACTTTCATAGTGGCTTTTAAATAATCAAAACCTCATACCTACTGTCAACCTTGAGGCCTAATGAATTATCAAAAATTAGACCCGATATACCCAATGCCTTTTGAAATGTAATAAGGTCTAATTTCATGCCAATGTCAATGTACCATATGCCCATGCCAATATCAATTGATTAAGGAAACCTGATAGGGTTTTCTTAAAATTAAAAACCATCTCTATTTGAAGATACCAAAAGCAAAGTTAACTGAAAGCAATACCTAAATGAGGTTGAATAGAGAAAAATACAATTCTGATGTAGTTCAAAAACATTATCAATGCCATGATGTTAGAAAGCTGAACAAGACAATAAAATATAAACCTGTAGATCACTGTTAGCACAAAATGTCAAACCAAAATTATACCACCTGAACATAGAGACATTATGCTGTAAACAATATTCCTTGTAATCTGCACATGGATTCAAGAGATCAGTGCCATCAAAACCAACATCATAATGCTGAAGTAAGTATGCCAAGATAGAATAGAAATAGTGCAACTGAATAATCAACCACAAAGATGCCAATCTATAACACAATATTGTCATCAAGGACAAATAGCAAAAGAGAAGCTCAACAAAGATTGTCATCCTTGACCAAAGCTTTTTCAACTTCTTCTACTGATATACCTAGTTTGTCAATTTTTGCCTTCTTCTTTGCTTTGACTTCTTCTTCATTGGAGAGATTTCTTTTAGTAATTGTTGCTGCCTTAGTACCTTGATGCTTGATTTCTCTAACTCCTTCATCAGATTCTATTTCTTCATCTTCAGAGACTGCCACATAGACTCTTTTGCTTTTATCCTTCCTTCCTTTTTCTTCCTTACCGAATGTCTTCACTTGAGTTTGCATAGGAATTGGCTTTGCTACAGGGTCGAATAGGGATGCAGAGCTCCTTGTTGACCAAGTTTGGGAAGATGGTGCTGCCAGAATAGTAGATTCATTTTTCGCTGGCTCTTTTTCTGCTTTAGCTTCTTCTCTTTTCCTTCTAGCTTCTTTTAATTTTTTTGCAGATATGCCCATACTTTCTGCTAGGATTTCCACTTCTTTTCTAACTCTTCTGACTATCACAGGTTTTTTGAGTTCATTATGTACCTATAAATTCTTTTCTGCATAATTTCCAAACCTCTCTTTTGCTGGATCCAGAGGCTTATTCAGTAAATGTTGTGCATACATTTCCAAAATGTTCTCCTCAACTTCATAACCCATTGGCATGATCCAGAATGTTCTAGGATCAACAAATTCCATCATGCATTGATCAATGTCTACCATAAAGCAGATAGTATCCTTATATTTCTCCACAATAGAGGTAGGAATTATTTCTATGGAATGCATCATATTTTGAAAATTCTTGAAGTATCCCCAGATTACAGTTCTTCTAGTTTAACTATTTCCAATTCCATACAACATCTCCTTAATCTGAACAGCTACAGGTTGACCACCTTGCCAATGTACTTTCCCAACACCCAATACTTCACTCATGAAATAGAAGAACAAACATAACAAAAATCACCATACTTGAAGGAATTTTTCTTGTTCTTTTTGATCTTACCAAGATTTTCCATCAGCTGACTCCTAAGCAATTCATAAAGATCATAGTTTTCATTCTCCTTTACCATTTGATAGGCTACATAAATGGGTGTACCATACATAGAATTTTCTAGACTTGAGTGATATATCCTATAACCAATGATCATCAATGCAAATTTCACATCCATTTCAATGATATCTTCGATTGTCATGGCTCTTCGATCATATTTTGAACCTGTTGCATCAGTCACCGTTTGATTCTTTACATACTTCAAAATCGGTAATCCACAGGAAGAATTTAAACCTGTAATGACACTTATAGTCTCCTTCGTAATCTTGAAGTGTATACTTAACCAAATGAATTCATCATGAACTCGACTCAAAATGTAATAGACCCATTCACTCTCATCAAACATGAGAAATTTTACAATCTGTGTAAATTTCTTCTCTTCTAGGGTTTTGAATTATGGTTTGACACATAAGTCCTCTCCAATTATATGATTGCTATACAAATTCAGTAGCTACAAGCTTCCTAACTCTTCAATTTTTGCATGAATATATGCGCTAATATCTTTAGTGTGTAAGATGCCATACAAAACAAATGAAAAAACACCTAACGGGTTGGTATCAATAGACTTGAAGGGATGCCATTTGAATTTGGGACAGGGCCTGTCCTTGACTTCAACTACCAAAGGAGTAGCCATATTCACCAATTCACAAATTCACAGGGTTTTCTTGATAAGTACCTTTTCGTCGGATTGAAGTTTGATTGCTGAAAGCTTCTTCAAACTTGAATTTTCCCTCAATTCGCCAAGGTTCACCTCAGAGCTCTCCAAACTTCTTTTCTTCAAAATGCAAAGTGACAAAAAAAATATGACTTTTTATCACTTGCACACTTAACCCTTTTTGACGCAATAAATGCTTTTACCCTAACTCATCCGGTTACCCTGTTTCCATGTGCTATGATAGATAATTCTTCTACGGACCTCCAATACTGCATAATACTCTCTCCAATAGTTTCAACAACATTTGTAGGGCATCAATGCACTTACTGAACTTATCCACATCCCGATGTAAGTTACCTGCAGGGGGTTAAGTGATTTTATTGACAATTCCCCCTAGGCCAAAGGCCTGATACTAATTCCTGGAGGAATTACCAGAAGCAGATTCTGGTGCAGACACATTTCCTTCATCAGAGGGAATTTTCTTCACCCATTTATTTTGCATTTTCTTCCTGATCACATCTGTAGTGACTTTTCCTTTTCCCTTAACATCCTTCTGCATGTTTCTCCTTTGATTTACTAGACCTTTTCTGTTCCAAAAAAATCTAGCAATGTGACCAAATTTGTTACAGTTATAGCACACAACATTTCTCTATCCAGACCAGTTGTTCAATTGATTTTATCTTGATCTGCACTGGTTGGTGTTGTGCATGTTTTGTACACACGCCCCGCCATGAGTAGGGACCCCCTCTTTTCGCTTCCGATGGGTTGCTTTTCTCCCGTCTAATTTTGCGTGCCCCTTTCCTGGAGCCTAAATTGGTCATGTGTTGTTAAACGATCAAATTCCCTTGACCAAATTCACCTACTTGAGTTTCACTAAGTTTTTTTCTTTCACGGAAGTGCCCCTATGGGTTTCCCTTCGCCAGTTGCCCCGACGTCCTCTAGGCCTCATCCCTGCTCGATCGATTTGCTTTTCCATTCATTTTGACTTTGAGGACAAGTTTCCCATGGATTTGAGATTTTTTTGTGGTGCCTAAGTGAACTTCCAAGGTTTTGTTAAGTTTCAGGAAGTTGCAGAAATTTCATTCTAGAACTCCATCCCTCCGTGGCCATTTCGGGAACTCTGCCTCACCATGGCTATTCCAAACGGAAAACTCTAGACAACATTTTGGCTAGGGAAATCTAGCCTTCGAGGCCCAAACCATCCATCGCCCTTTCAAAACAAAATTCTGGCCAGGGAAATCCAGCCTTCGGGGCCTAGATAGTCCATCGCCTTTTCAGAACGACATTCTAGCCAAGGAAATTTGGCCTTCGGGGCCTGGACTGTCCATCGCCCTTTCAAAAAAGAATTTTGGCTAGGGAAATACGACCTTTGGGGCCTGAACCATCCATCACCCTTTCAAAAAAGCATTCTGGCCAAGGAAATCCAGCCTCCGGGGCCCGGACTATCCATCGCCCTTTCAAAATAACATTCTGGCCAGGGAAGTTTGGCCTCTCGGGCCCGAAACGTCCAAACACCCTCCCAATTTGGAAATGAAATTTGACCCACATGCTCAAGTTGGACCCTCTCTTGCATGAACTTTTCAAATTCCAAATTTGAAGCTGGGAGAAACCATCTGGGTCACCCTGCCCTGTTTTCCCTTTCAAAACAACATTCTAGCTAGGGAAGTTCGGCCTATCAGGCCCGAACCGTCCAAACTCCCTCCAGTAAACTGCTAATGGCAATTTAGACTAAATATTATGATCTTTTGATGATGCATGGGTGAATCTAACAAGGAGTTTGCAGGATTTGACTAACGTTTACCTTGATTTGTGTATGAAAGAACTTACGACACTTCATGTATGTAGGTTTATAGAAGCCTACCGTGGGTCCGTCGGGGAGACCCATTGAGAAAGTTGAACAAGGAAAAGCACATAGATCCTATCACCATTCATTTTATGCCCACCTCTTTTTGTAGTACCCATCGACAGAGTTGGTATTAGAAGAAGGCCTATGCCAAGGAAGTTAATGACAAAATGCAAGGGGGTGGCCTTGAAGATGCATAAGGGAGTTGTCCTAATTTTCACCTGATGATGGTGATCTTTAAGGAGCTATCCACCCGAATCAGGGGGGCAACCAATCCATTGATTCCAGTCGTCAATGGGCCCGTTTGATCCAATGAAGAATGTTGCAAGTCCATCAAACAAAGGGTAGCTTTCAGACAGTTTCAGCTACAGTAAAAGGGAAATCAGCTAGAAGACAAAACTACTATAGCACTTGGGAACTAAAAGACAAAAAGATGTATTTTAAATTGCTGAATATTGTGGGGTAGGTGAAGCCCTAGTACAATCAAATCTGGGCCACACAATGTAGTGCAATCCTAGCCATTCATTTGGGCTTTGGAAAACTATAAATAGGGGTCTCCCCCTCATTTGTAAATGGTTTTGGAGAGTTGGTGTAAAAACATTCTACAACAATAGAAAGCAACATTGCATGATTTATGGGTGTTTCCTTTTGATTTTTCTCATTATGTGTGCATGGTTCTACTTCCCTATTAGTTTAGTAGTTAGTTTCTTGAAGGGAGGAGATGATGGTGATTGCTGTTATAGTATTTGATGAATTTACAACTCATGCTTTTTGTGGTTTGTTGATGATGAATCACTTTGTAAAGCTAGTCTGAGCTTCTTTACTCTATTGCTGCAATTTAGTTCGATTGCATGTGCATGATGTGTGTGTGTAATCTGAAAATATGCAGTCCTTAGAAGATTGCACTAGTTTTGTGTAACTGTAGAATCCTCTTGGCCAAGCAAAACCTAGTTTAGGGAGTTTGTCTACTGTAGTAGCCTCCATGATCACTATTCATTCGTAGTTGCAGCTCCAGGAACCTCTTCTCTTGCCAACCTTTTTTACTTTAAAAAAAAAAGTAACCTATGCTAAGGTTCATTGCACATTATAAAACTAAATCTGATGTTGAAATGGAGTTCTAGACTACTATTTGAACCTACAGCAAATGCACAACAACTCTCCCATATTAAGAACTCCATTTGCAGATCCAACTTCCCCACTTTGTAACTCATCTATGAGATCGCCTTGTGATTCCAAAAAATCACATAAATCAACTGATATATTCCAAGCATTGTCAAGACCTGACATTAGAGACCTTGGGATAGTGTTTTGCAATATGATTGTGGAAGATTGTCTTACAAGAGAGGTGACGCACCTATGCATTACCTGTGTTGAGAAGTGTATAAAAAATACATCAACAAAATT
Organism: Sequoiadendron giganteum; assembly: GCA_007115665.2. Taxonomy (NCBI): domain Eukaryota; kingdom Viridiplantae; phylum Streptophyta; class Pinopsida; order Cupressales; family Cupressaceae; genus Sequoiadendron; species Sequoiadendron giganteum. Next base: position 358,569,205 of record CM021105.1, on the reverse strand, counting down.
GGTGCTAGAAGGAGGGCTGACATGTTGAGGCTATAAAGCTAAAAGTTGGAAATTGAAAAGAGGACTTTCAAGAAGAAATATGAGATAAGGGGATCTATTTTAAGGCTAAAACATAAAATAAAAAAATTATGAAGGCAAACAAAAGCTGAGTTGAAATGGAGGAGCATGTGCAAATCAACATCACTCAGCTACATGTAGATTTAAATAGGAGATTGAGAAGGCCATTGCAGTAGTTTGCTTTGGTAGACAGATGTAGAATTCATGCCACCCACAAGGACAATGAATTGGAGTGTCTAACCTTCTTGAGCGAAATTGAAAGAGTCTTGCAAGGAGAAATTCCCTTTTGGGAGATATATCAACCTTTAGCCCTTGCAGACCCAGAGGAAGAATTGAAAACCATGGCAGCCAAGGCCTTCAAAGAGCTGATCCAAGAATGTTTGGGTAGAAAAGATAGACCAAGATTGGAGGAAGTACTAATGTCAAGCTGGTGGAGATTTCACAATGCACCACATTCAAAATTTACTTGTTCATCATGTGCAAACATCATCACCCAAGTCAAGGGTTGTTCGGAAAATTTGGAGCAACCGACTGTCAAGGAGGACGAGTCATCCCATGAGGTAGAGAAGCTGTCAGCATCTGGAGAACAACACCTTCAAGTCAGACCAAGAAGCTTCACATAAATAGATGTTGGAGCAGCCAATGAAAATGTTGAAAATTAGAAAGAGGAAGAGGTTGACAGTTTCGGAACAACAGAAAATGATGACGAGAGTATAAGTGAAATTAGATTAGAAGACCCATCCTTTTTCAATGACAATGATTGAGAATTTGAAAAATGAAAGTTTGGAGGAGTGGGAACAACCACTCGCCACAACTATCTACCATCAAGCTTGTTTTTCAAGTGATGATGAGGACCTAGTAGCGGAAAGATATGACCAACTCATCTCCAGATTAGCAAAGGATTGGTTAGAGCTGAAATACCAAGTGGATTTGGAGGTGCTACTACTGTCGAATTGGTGTAGACTTCATGATTCATTGCACTCAGGGTTCACATGCAGACTATGCCAAGAAGCCATCAAGCAAGTCAAAGAACAAGCAAGGCAACCAAACAAACCACTTCCTATAGTTGCTTCAAGGATGGAACATGAGGATCAAGAGACTGAGCCAAGTAACAACCTAGCTGAAGGTAGTCCCCAAGAGGATGTTGGGACAGAAATAGAAGAAGTACAACAATACAATCTCGAGCTTCCAAGCGATGAATTAGATCAAACAAGAAGGCTTTCCACCAATCATCGAGAATTTCTCCCTCTTCAAGAGCATTTGTACACCACGAACGATAGGCTTTATGAAAAGTCCTTGGAGGGAGATTGCATAGTGGATTTTTGTCCCCTTGATGAGGTGCCATCAATTGATGACTTCTTTCCATTGGGAGCTGTACTGTGGAGGTATGCTCATGCCAAGGAAGAGCACATCCTAGAAGATGGTAGCGATGAAGACATACTCATTGAGCCTCCAAATGGTGATGTACTAGAGTTTTTGGATTGGGAGAGGGGTTCCTTCTCCATCTATAGTGATAGTGAACAAGGGGAAATGAGTGAACATCATGATGAGATGCATGAATAGAAAAGAGAAGAAGACAAAGGTGGGGGTGCTAAGATAGTTGCCAACAGAGATGAAGCACCCAGTCGACTACAAGATGCAACTTGGAGTCCTTCCGCCATGATCATTGTTGATCCTCCTTCATATTTAGATGGATGCAATAGGAAAAATTCGTGCATGTCATTGTTCGACGACATTGAACACCACATAAATAAGGACAACACTTGGGAAAGGAAGTGGGACAACATGCTGCCTTTTGTGGACAGCAATCAAGTGGACACTAGGTTTGTAGAAGATCAACGAGATGAAGTCTATCTTCTCAAAGAACAATTGATTGGGATTGCCGATCCCAAGAAAGATGTGGAAGAAGTGTTTGCTGCCCCATTCTCCCTACCTTATGCAGGCTTGATACCTGAAATTTTGCACCCTCCACCATGCCCGCCCGAGGTTGCTGATGCAAAGACTGACGATGCAGTGCTCACTCTCGACTGTCAAACACTACCACAATTGCACAACGAAATCCAGGTTCTATCCTTCCTTGCTCCTATTAATTTTCATAGTTGCACTTATCATTTTGATTATGGGAATGAGGGGAGACAAACATGTTTATGGATTAACAATGGGTTTAGCGAACCTCCTCAATTGCTGATTTTCACTGACCAGGTGATTGAACTTGAGTACTGCAATGTTGAATTTATTTTTTCGGAATATAAAGATAGATTTGCATGGTTAAGAACGATGACGATTTCCCATTTGCTTGTGCATGCACTATGAAATCCAATGAGCGTTGATGTTAGCTTGCCTTGCTCGAACATAGTGCTTTGTAAATATCTCTTTGTACATAGCTCATTTTTGAGTAGTGTAGGTTTCATGTAAATACTCCACTTTCTTTCTTTCCTTAGGTTAGTTGGTTTGCTGTAGGTTGCTTGCTTTAGAGTAGTTTCTTTGTTGTTTTCTTTTGCTGTCCCACTTTGGTTAGTTTTGGTGTTCACTTTCCATTTGCTTTGCTTCTGTTTTGTTGTTGCTGCTTTGCTTGGGATCCCTCTGCTTTTGGCTGGGCACATCTGTGCGCACAACAACCATCTTTATTGTCTGGGGCTGTTCTATGTGTTTCTTTCTCACACTCTAATCAAGTTTTCAGAGTGGATGGTGAGGATCTTCTATTAGGGTCAAGTGATCTGGGTGTTTGATTCAAAGAGGATAAGTCGTTGGTTGGTATGATTCTGAAGTATTTTGAAATATTATATCTCTCACACATTTTAAGAATCCGAAAGTCGCCGTAGGTCCTTTTAGAAGTCTAGTTAAGTGAAAAATATAAAATTTTGCTTCAGCATCACTGTGATTCTCAGCTTTGAGCACGAGCTTCAATGATTGCGGGTTGAAATAAAAAGAATTGAAATATTGATAATAAAAAGAAAAGAAACAAAAGAAAGAAAGAAAAATATTAAAAATCAAAAGAAAATAAATTCTACTTTTTAGGGGTATCCAAGCAACTCTACCAGGGCCATGGACGCCTGATTGATAGTAGAACAATGTTGGGGAGAATCACAATGACAACCTCATCGGGGCTATGGAAACCTGACTGGCAGCAGGGCAATGTACTAGATGCTTTTGGAGTTAGAGTAAACTACGTAGCTTAACTTGACGAAGCTTGGGTTCCTGTAGCAACTGAAGGATGGGAATTGATGCAACTGCACACACTTGGGTTTTCAACATACTGAAGGTTGGATCAACTAGTGGTTTTGATCCTTTGGTTGAGCATCTGGCTTGTTTTCCCTAGCATGAAGATCAGAACTAGAGATTCTGGGTTTGTGATTCCAATTTTTCATCAAAATGCTCTAGAGCATTTCCCTAGCGAGTCGCTATTTGTTGTGAATGTTTTGCACACACGCCCCATCATGAGTAGGGACCCCCTTTTTTTGCTCTTGATGGGCTATGTTGCTCCCATCTCATTTTGTGTGCCCCTTTCCTGGAGCCCAAATTGGTCATGTGCCATCAAACGATCAAATTCCCTTGACCAAATTCACCTACTTGAGTTTCACTAAGTCTTTTGCTTTCATGGAAGTGCCCTTGCGGGTTTCCCTTCGCCAGTTGTCCTGACGTCCTCTAGGCCTCATCCCTGCTCGCTTGATTTGATTTTTCCTTCATTTTGACTTTGAGGACAAGTTTCCTATGGATTTGGGATGTTTTTGTGGTGCCTAAGCGAATTGCCAAGGTTTTGTTAAGTTTGAGAAGTTGTGGAAATTTCATTCCTGAACTCCGTCCCTCCGTGGCCATTTTGGGAACTCTGGCTCACCATGGTTGTTCCAAATGACAAACTCCAAACATCATTCTAGCTAGGGAAATCTGGCCTCTGGGGCCTGAACCGTCCATTGCCCTTTCAAAATAACATTCTGGCCAGGGAAGTCCGGCCTCTCGGGCCCGAAACGTCCAAACGCCCTCCCAATTTGGAAACGAACTTTGAACCACATGCTCAAATTGGACCCTCTCCTGCATGAACTTTTCAAATTCCAAATTTGAATCCAGGAGAAACCATCTGGGTCAACCTACCCTGTTTGCCCTTTCAAAACAACATTATGGCTAGGGAAGTCCGGCCTCTTAGGCCTGGACCGTCCAAACTCCCTCCAGTAAACTGCTAATGACAATTTAGACTAAATATTATGATATTTTGATGATGCATGGGTAAATATGACAAGGAATTTGTAGGATTTGACTAACGTTTACCTTGATTTGTGTATGAAAGCACTTACGACACTTCATGTATGCAGGTTTCAAGAAGCCTACCGCGGATCCATCGGAGAGACTCATTGAGAAAGCTGAACAAGGAAAATCACATAGCTCCTATCACCATTCATTTTATGCCCACTGCTCTTCGTAGCACCCATCGATAGAGATGGCATTAGAAGAAGGCATGTGCCAAGGAAGTCAATGAAAAAATGCAAGGGGGTGGCCTTGAAGATGCATAAGGGAGCTATCATACTTTTCACCTAATGATGGTGATCTTTAAGGAGCTGTCCCCATGAATCAGGGGGGCAACCAATCCATTGATGCCAATCATTGATGGGCCCATTTGATCAAATGAAGAATGCTGCAAGTCCATCAAACAAAGAGCAAGTTTCATGCAGTTTCAGCTACAATAAAAGGGAAATCGGCTAAAGATAAAACTGCTACAGCACCTGGGCACTAAAAGACAAAAGATTTATTTTAAATTGCTGAATATTATGGGGTAGGTGAAGCCTTAGTGCAATCAAATTTGGGCCACACAATGTAGTTCAATCCTAGCCATTCGTTTGGGCTTTGGAAAACTATAAATAGGGGTCTCCCCCTCATTTGTAAATGGTTTTGGAGAGTTGGTGTAAAAGCATTCTACAGCAATAGAAAGCAACATTGCATGATTTATGGGTGTTTCCTTTTGAGTTTTCTCATTATGTGTGGATGGTTCTACTTCCCTATTAGTTTAGTAGTTAGTTTCTTGAAGGGAGGTGATGATGGTGATTGTTGTTACAGTATTTGATGAATTTCTAGCTCATGTTTTTTGTGGTTTGTTGATGATGAATCACTTTTTAAAGCTAGTATGAGATTCTTTACTCAAATTCCACAAAAACAAGGTGACCCCAAACAAACTACCAGGGTAATACTCAAAATCAACAACATTAAGGTGTACCCCAATGCAACACTGAGGTACTCTTCAAAATCAACAACATCAAGGTGTACCCCAAACACAATACTAAGGTACTCCTCAAAATCAACAACATTAAGGTGTACACGAACACAACACCAAGGTACTTTTCAAAATCAACAACATCAAGGTGTACCCCAAACACACTACCAGGGTACTCCTCAAAATCAAAAAACATCAAGGTGTAACCCAAATGAATTACCAAGGTACTCCTCAAATTCCACATCATCAAGGTACTCCTCAAAATGCACAATATTAGGGTGTACCCCAAACACACTACCAAGGTACTCCTCAAATTCCACAACAACAAGGTGTACCCCAAACACACTACCAAGGTACTCCTCAAAATCAACAACATCAAGGTGTAACCCAAATGCAACACCAAGGTACTCTTCAAAATCAACAACACCAAGGCATACCCCAAATGCACTACCAGGGTACTCAAAATCAGCAAAATCAAGGTATACCCCAAACGCACTACCAAGGTACTCCTTAAATTCCACAACATCAAAGTAATCCTCAAAATGCACAACATTAGGGTATACCCCAAACACAACATCATGGTATTCCATAAATTCAAACTCAAAATGGTATTACACAATAGAAAGGTATACCTTAAATGCAATACCACAATATCCCTCAAAATCAATATCAAAGAGTTCCACACAATCAGTACCAAGGAGTACCTCAAAATCAATATCAGGGTGTACCCGAAACTCAACATACCTACAACACATCATTTAATATTCATTACACATAACATGGTTATCAAGGTCCCATTCCTACACAACATCCCATTTATGACCAAACAAATATCATAGGACAACAAGGCTACAATGCACAAAATCCTCAAGCAAGTGTACTAACTAATGACATAAGCATGCAAATACAAATCCTCAACTAAAGAATATTAGACATCAAAATTGGAAATCCAAAGAAGAGCTATGATCTACAAGATATATGTCCATATCCCTTTGATCAAAACTGATCTATGATACCTTTCCCTAAGAGCTTTGGAATACCAAAATTTGACAAATATAGGGGAAGAGGGGATCCAATAGAGCATGTGCATGAATACTTAGTAGCTTGCATGGATCTACAACACAATGATACCTATCTAATGAGACTTTTCCCATGAAGTCACGGTGGGGCCACTATCGAGTGGTTCTCTTGTCTATTGCTTGGTATCAAAACATTCGATGAGTTGTTAGACAATTGTTTTAATCATTTCTCATACAACATAGAGTAGGATATAAAATCCTTGATCTCTACAAAATTAAACAAAGACAAGGGGAATCATTTTCTTCATATCTACAAAGATGGAGACACAAATACAACAAATGTAAATGGCCTATTCCTAAGAAACAACTCATAGACATCTTTGTCTCTAACATACATGCAAACATTAACTACCAACTCACCCTATTGTGCCCTAGTAACTTTAAGGAGACTACTGAAAAAGGTTTGCTAATCATAAGAGCTCTCATCACAAGGAGAGTAATTAAAATCTACAAACCCAAGGACCAAGCTTCTAGTTCAAATGACAAACCAAATATATGGGAAAAGAACAAAAATGTAACCAATGATGGAGTGGTTGATGCTAAAGTTGTACGAAACATACAAATTCCCAATGGCCCACAAAATAATGTTCAAACAACACAACAAAGCTATGCTCCAAACAATGTGCCAAATAACCAACCAAATAACCAATAGCCAAAGCAAGGACACAATAACAAAAGGAGGCCACCAAGGCAATATGGCTGACCTAGAAGAAAATTCACCCCATTGGGAGAACCCCTTGAGATAATTATGCATAAACTGGTCCAAACAAACCTTATCAAGCTTACTGACAAAACAAGCTATGATGAGCCAAACTTCAAAAACCCTTGGTATAATGAGAAAAATAAATGCAAATTTCACAAGATCAAGGGTCATACCACCAACAATTGCATGAGGCTCAAAAACATTGTGCAATACTTAATAAAAAAGGAGAGGTCGACATAGAATATTATCCTAGAAATAAAGACTTAAAAATTTACAAGGATCCAATCCCTAAACATTCTTGGAGAAATGACAAGGGTAAAGGGCAAGATTACTGTAAAGCCAACTTCACCTACGATGAAATTGTAAGAATCATCTCTCAAGATAATCATACCATCAATGCTATAACCATGCTAGGAAAATATTCCAAGTGTAACATAACTACATGAAGAGGAAGAGTTACAATCCAAGGAGTCCCACCCCAAGAAAAAGCCACAATGAAGCCATCAAATGACTACAACATTGTGGAACAATTAAAGAAAACTCCTACCTTAATCTCCATCGTTGAGCTTTTGAATTTGTCACCAGAACATAAATAAATCTTGGAGAAAGCTCTTGTTGAAACATCAGCCCCTAACAACCTTAACACTGATTAGTTTCAAGCCATGGTCGACAACATCACTCCACCCATCACTTAGTGTTTTTTGAGAAAGACCTTCCACAAAGATCTTTCCATAATCAAGCTCTCTATCTAGAAGTTTATGTCCATTAACACAAGGTTAAGAGAGAACTGATAGATAACAGTGCATGCTTAAACATTTGTACCCTAAAATTAGTAAAACAACCAAGATATTTTGATGACATAATAGACAAAAACAAAAGTATCACCATAAGGGCTTATGATGATATGGAGAGAAACTCAAAAATAACAATTAGACTTCCCATTCAAATAGAACTAGTGATAGCAGAGACAACATGTCAAGTATTGGATCTTGAGCTACCATACAACCTTCTCTTAGGATGACCATGGATCCATGCCTTAAAATTACTCCCTTCAAAATTTCATTAATGCTTAAAATTTCCTCATAATAATAATGAAGTTACAATATATGCTGACCCCAAACCTTTTCATTACTACACAAACTTGGAGGAGAAGTACAAAAATATTCTTTAAATACCTAGCAACAACATCTTTCCACTCTTTTTTATATGTTGACCCGTCATCACTACCTTATCCTCCACTACATATCCATTGATTGAACAACCAAAATCCAATCTCAAGATCCAAGTGCTTGACAAGGGTTGTGGAGAATACCATTTCAACCAATCCTTTTGCATTGGAATGTTACCCCCAACACTAAAGACTTATGGAGGACCGAGAGATAACACATATTCAAGTTGTTACAATAGAAGTCAAACCCACTATTTTCACTAAGTGGGGTGACATGCAAGAAAAAAAAGTGTTCGAAGAAGACTTGGTGGAACTTTTGAATTATCCATGTTCCACTAATAAATTTTTGCAAAATTTGGTTGTTCTCATGAACTAAAGCTTAGGGTTTCACCTTTTTCATGTCTTAGGGTTTTTGAGTTACTAAAATCCTTTCTAGAAATCCTAAGTCCAAATTATCTACAAGTGTTCTAATCCTTTGTTGACCTGCTATTGCCTATTCCCGATCAAGTTAGAATAACTTATGTCTTTGAATCCATCCAGTTGACCGGTCCCTTGTGGTTAGGGTACCTTGTTTTACCCGTCGCCAAGTTTTCTCATTTGTTACCTATGTTTGAGGATTCAAATATTTTATAAGTTTGATTACTCGACTTTGTTTGGTCTTTAAATCCTTTGCATAATTTTTTTTGTCTTTCTAAGGCCTTGTTTTATGTTTCCCCTAGTTGATCCATCTTTTAAGAACTAACAATTTACACGTGCAAAATATTTGCTTTATAAGGACCGTCAGATCTAGAGAATAAAATATCGACTATTGCTTGTGCCCTGACTCACTTTTATTTCCCATTAAAGTAATCCAACGGGCTAGCAGGCGAGTGCCAAGTGTATTCTTGCAGTGGTGGGCCCAATATCTCTCAAAGTTAGTGGACAACAATTTGAAGTGAATCAACAATGGATAGTGGAGGATGTGGGTCAATCTCAACCACTCCTTGCCATCCCGTGGGAGACCCATTTATGCTTCCCATCTCTCAATGGGGGAGTGGGAGAGCTCCACTTGGAATCATCTGTGTGGTAGAAGAAACAATTAAAGAAGGGGAATATTAATGAAATATTTCTCCATAAGGGTATGAAGGTAAAATATGCACCACTAAAGGGGGATTCTTATACACGTGTTCTAAATACAAGAAATATTTTCATCTTGGGAATTGGTTGCGTCAGAGGGTTATGAGCATGGGCTAGTGGTCTTGTCATAAACCATGCACATGATGAAGGCTTGAGATTTAATCTCAACCTTTCACCACCTCCCCTCTACTAAAAGCTGCAAGCAAGTTAAGACCAACGAGGAAGAGGGGAAGTCGACATGTGGATTTTTCTTTAGCACTTAATGGATGATGGAGCCTGTTGATAGGTTGGAGGCCTTTGCACATGAATATTTTTGATTGGGTAAAATAAAATGACTGCTTACAATCAAAATTTTCAAATGTTTTTGGTTCAATTTGGATTTTTTGTCAATCCATCTCACTGCACGATCAACAACCTAGTTTCAAACTTGTGTGGCTATTTGTTAGTTCACTCACACAAGCTATCTTTTGAACATTAATTATGGACACGCTCTAGGAATTTGAAATAAAGGGGATTGTTGGATATTTTATTCCAAAATTCAATTGTCGAGAGATCAAGAATCAATCTAGATCCAGAAGAGAAGGTGTGAAGGGATCATGCAAAAAGTTGCAGGCATTGAAGAAAATTTTCTCGGGTAAGCAGGTTTCCACTTTTCTATGTCAATTATGAATAAACTAGTTGGTTCAAGGAATTATTGAAAGTGCTGTAAGTTTTAGATGCTTAGGGTTTGCAAGGGTTTGGCTATTTTCAAATTCCATTAGGTTGGTATGAATTGTGCGTGGTCTGGAAGGGTTTTTATTTTGCAAGTTTGTCTCTAAGAGCATAAACTGGTAAGACTCTTTTGTAAGTGAAAATGTGTAAACCCTAGGCCTATTGTATCGTGAAAATGAGTCAGCCTAGCATATCATCCCCCAACTAGAGAGAAAACCTAAACAAAAAAGAGTCAAGAGGACTAAAACTTAAGATGACACCCCTAAAGTTAAGCTAGATGTGCCTGCGACATATACAAAGTCAAGGGAAGATAAGAGAGCTTACAAATTGAGAAGTAGAGCTATTATTTGCAATCAGGGTCAACTTGGTAATGTGTTCGTGAAGGAATAGAGTGGAAAAAAAGTAGGAAGTAAAATCAAGGGAATTGTCCAAGTCTAAGAAGAATGAGAAGAAGGATAAGGATCAAAAGGCTTATGATTCTTATATGGGGGGACCTGATGTTTCCATGGAAGATGAGGTATAAGAAACTAATCTAGAGTATGCCCAATATCTTCTTACACTTGCAGGTGAAGAAGAATTTGATGATGGCGAGAAAAATTATCCAGTTTCAACAAAATCATGAAGGTGACATGTATACTCTGATTCTAAAGATGACGACCATTGTAGGAACAAAGTACTAGTTTGGTGTTTTTGTATTAGATGCTGACATGGAGGAGAGGTTTTGATGCTTCTATAATGATGAAAGATACCTTTTGAAAGGTGGGTAAATATTCTTCAGCAAATAGAAAAGGGTTTTTGTCTTATATGTTTTCCCTCTTATCGAACGATGCAAATATAATCGCTTGGGGAGTTTTGAAATTGAAATGAAAATGTATGTCAAATGAAATTGTGACTGAAATTGTAATTTGGCCCGATGCTTGTTGCTCCCATATTTTTATAAATGGGAACTCAAGGCCAATTACATGAGTCTTTTGATGGTTAAGCATTCAAGCTCATGTGAAGAGCAATTTTATAATTTCAAGAACAAATAAATAGAATAGTTATGAGTCTTAGGCATAGATTCTATCTTGTAATAGGAATAACAGTTTTACAACAACAATGGCATATGAATAAAAAATGCAAATTCTGGAACATTTTCTCTCCCATGTATTTTGTTGCACAAATTATGAATAAAATGATCAATGATCTTTTATTTGTCTTCAATCTCTTCGATTGAATGTATGGTTTTATTTCTACTTTAGTTCAAAGAACTAATTAAATACTTGCATGAAATCATAGGTTTGTGTAATGGAGTATTATGATTACTAAGTAGTTTATGTTCTAGATATCTAGAGTTGTTTATTGCAAAGCAATATAACAATAGTCTTTAAATGATTGGTTTAATTGCTGATGCATTATAGTTTGTTATAGATATGAGTTTGTCACCCAAGGATAAAGAACTGGTTGGAGTATAGGACCATTGAGGGGGGTTGAATCAATGGTCAGATAAAAAATCAAATCCAATCCTTGTTTACATAAAAAAACTTGGATACTATATTTCACAAACAATCAGAGATGTGTAAATTATAATATGATATGAAACCAATAACTCACAATATAAAAGAGAGATAGGAAACCAATTTTTTATGAGTGGAAAAATCCTAGACAGGGTGGAAAACCCACTCTTCAATCAAGGCTTATTAGGCTTCACTAGCTAAAACTCTCTTTTTACTGTTTGTGTGTCTCATTGACAACACAATAGGCCTCATTGGCTAAATATCATGCTTTTCAACTTGAATACAAGAGGATCAATACTTTTCATTGAAATACAAAGGCTATAGATATATTCTATAACTCTTATATAATACACCTTATCTCTCCAATTTGGCACAATAAGAAACAAAATTTTAGAACAGGTAAGGTATTCAAAAACAAAATCACATACAATCCTGAACTCCTTATCCTTAAACAAGATATACTGATTTTATACACTTTGCACTTCAAATTCAACAAGACCCAATTACTCTTCTTTTGTTATTATGCAACCTTCACCTTTCCTTTCAAAATGAATCAATTACCATTTTGTCATCTCCAATATTATTGTATTCATATATCATAATCCTTCATTGATCATATATTTTTTTCAATCTTCACAGTCAATTATTGTCAGTCTTCATCTTCTCTTGAATACAAATCCTTGACTCACTTTCTTTGCATGCAAAAATTTGGTTTTCTTCACATAAAGTCTACTTTTTGTCAATACTCCAAAATAAAAACTTATCTTCTCCTCAAAAGTTTGCTTTTATCATTGTCACACATAAAAAAATCTTGAACCACCAAAGACAAAAAGCATTTTAAAATAGAAACAAACTAGATTCTTATCTGTTTTGGTTCCAACTCCATTTTTTTTTACCAACCGTTTTCCTTTAGAAATGGAAATAAGTTGCCATAAACAAATGATGGTTGATATCCTATCAAAAAACATCCACCTCAAATAGTGATTGATAAGTTTGAATAGTGACCCTTTGATCTAGTTATTCCGCCAAAACAACTTTAAAAGATCACCCTTTGATCACTATCTTAATGCATAAATCAATGAATTTAACCTGCTCGAAAGGTTATACTTATTGAAGGGGCCAGTCGAGTAATGCATTAAAACCCTTAAATGATATCTTAAGTGACTTTTTAACCTTTAGTAACAAGTCACCAGTTAAATAAAACAAAAAAAGTACATAAACTTAGAAACCCATGTAGAGAGTTATCAACTTAGAAACCTTTAGGGTTTTTAGATTAGGGTTTGAAACTTTTATGCACTCAAATCTTGGAACTTTGAAGCTTTGAATGTTTTTAATGCCTTGATACTCAAAAAAATTGTTTTCTTGAATGACTTGAAAAAATTGAAACCATGCTATACCTTGATGTAAAACACTCACCAACCACTTGAATGGACATGAAAAGACTGTGTGACTTGAAGGATAATGCACTTGAATCAATAACTTGAAGTACCATGAAGTTTGAAACACCTTGAAACAACTTGAAGCAACTTGAATGATGAATGGTTTTGCAGCACCCTGCAAATACCTTGAATGCACCTTTAATGATGAAAGAACCTTGAAAGCACCCTAAAAACTATCAAAGACTTTGACATCAATGAAAAATCAATGCTAACACAACAACACTCTTCTATTAATTTGGTCATGTTTGAAGTTAATTGAGTCGACCTTACTCGTCGAAGAACAAATTCATATTGTAAACCACTTACACATCATAAATTGTTGTAAAGTTGTATGAGATCTACCCATTCATGGCTTATAGATAATAATTTGGTAAAGGATCAATAAAATTCTTGAAGAATTATGTCTATTTGCAGTATGTAGGAATGCATCTATTAATTACAATGATATTGGCAATTTGGCACAAGAGTATCAATTAAATCATTGTCAGGATCACCCTCCTAGGTCCTATAGAGCCTAAAGTGTAGAAGTAAAGGCCCAACAACCCTTTACTTGTTCATTGGCCAATCCTTACCTTTGCTGATCATTGAATTATGGAAATATCATATGAATCTGGTGAGATTAAGTTTGGCTCTCAAAAAATAACCAACAAGACTTATCTTCATGGATTTACAAAGAAGGACAGGAGAAACAACTACCTCCCCTTCCTATTGTTCAAAATAATAGAGGATACCGGATAGAAAAAAGAATGGGGTTCACTGGAAAAGGTGGCCTTGGTCTACATGAACAAGGCATAAGAGAACTAGTTATCATAGAAAAGCGCAAGAAGAATCTTGGACTAGGTTATGGTTCATCAGACATGATTATCCCAAGCATCGAAAGAACCTCTTATGAGGAAAGAGCTCCTTCTACTATTTTTGAGACATCATATGATTATGACCTTATAAACAACAAATTGTATATCCAAAACCTATTTGGAAACCTTAACATAAATACCATCACTACCAAACCTCCATTTGAAGATTACCGCACTGAAACAAATTCCAATGAATACAAATGGGATTCTTGCACCTCTAGTCAGTATAACCTAGATACCATATGGAACCTTGGTAACACTGAAAACTCTACCATATCTACGATGTCCATAATATTTGCTAATACCAATGATAAAATACCTTTTCTTTACCCACAATTAATAGACTGGGATCAACAACATCACACACCTATTTTGGACTCATTCCAGAATGATGAAGTTGTAGAGTTCATGGAACTTCGAACTAATAAACCATGAGGAGACCATAAGGTTGGTTTTTTAATAAAGCTCAAACAAGGAGAATACTTTGGATGGGAGATTGTATCCTCTAGTCACTAAAATAAATTGAGAAATTGAAAAATAAAAAAGAGGTCCCCTAAGGAAAACCACAACGTGGCTTTATCAAATCAAGAAAAGAGAGAAAAAAGGAAGTATCTAAGGGTGAAAACCTATTTGAGTCACTCGAAGATGGAGGATTCAATCTCCCCATTATAGAATATCAATAAAAATCAACACTCTTGGTTGAAGGTTCCAAACCTATCAACGTTAGCACAACTGAGACACCAAAAACAACATATCAGGAAACTTCCTTAGATCCTAAGAAAAAGGCTAGGTTCACAACATTCATTAATGAACACACAATTAACTTTTCCTGGACATATACAAACATGCTAAGACTAGATCAAGCTTTAGTAGTATATTACCTAGCAGTGTTCCCTAGAGCTAAACCCGTCAAACAAAAGCTATGCAAGATGCACCCACAAATAACACTCTTGGTCAAAGTAGAGCTTTAGAAACCAATAGACATGGGATTCATCATACCCATCGACTATCCTGAGTGCATATCTAACCTTGTACAAATGTCAAAACCCACTAGGGGCATACAAATTTGTACAAACTTTAGGGATCTCAACAAAGCATGCCCTAAGGATGACTTCCCTCTGCCCAACATCGAAATGATAATGGAATTAACTGTGGGGCATGAAATGGTTTCACTAATGGGAATTTTTTCTAGGTACAATCAAATAAAGATAGCCCCTGAATACCAACACAAAATAACTTTCACCTGTGTATGGGGAACCTTTTGTTGAAATGTCATGCTATTCGGTTTGAAGTATGCAGGGGAAACCTACCAACGAGCAATGACCACTATATTCCATGATATGTTGCACATCACCATGGAGGAATATGTGGATGAAATATTAGGAAAATCAATCAAAAGAAAAGATCATCTGGCTAACTTAGCCAAGGTATTTGATAGACTAGAGGAATACAACCCGCGCCTCAATCCAAAGAAGTGTGTTTTAGATGTGACATCTAGAAAATTGTTGGGTTACATTTCATCAAGAAGAGGCATCAAGGTGGATCCAACCAAGGTTAAAGCTATCATAGAAATTCCTCCTCCAAAAACATTAAAACAATTACGAAATAGGATCATTGTTCGAACAAAAACAATTGGAAAGACAAGAAGTCAAATAGTCCCACATCCATTATTTCCATCCTACCTATTTGAAATCAAAATGAAATAAACCATTAAGGTCATTCCTCCACTAAAACATCCATGATATCAATAGTTACTTGGCATTCACAGATAGTACAAGTAAACTTTCTTGCAACATATCCTCTGGACAAGGAAGTAGAATATAGACCTTAGTTCTTCAAAAATTTTATTTCTAAGAAGTAGTATCATTCCAAAACAACACTTAAACCCTAGGGTCTTGAGCTTCACAACAACCATCCCTTAACACCATCAAACTTTATGACCATGTGGCGACCAACTTCCCCAGTTCAACAACCATTTCTTGTAGCATCGATCCTTTAGCCAGTCTCACATATATCGAAGGTGAACAAATCAACATCATAAGCAGATTGAGAACCTTCATTTTTTAGAAAAATGAAACACCCCGCCAATTTCTCACCGCATCAATTGTTTTAGATGAAGAGGAAGAAAAATATGACATAGCAATAAAGAGACCTATATTACAACCACCTATGTGGAAATAATTATCCCCTTTATGATCTCACGTAAGGTCAAGGTCCTGAGGTAAAGTCCACAGGTCGTCATTTCAGACTTAGGCATCTTAGTCCAAAATGTCTCAAGAAACACCTTTGGGCACTTCACAAAATCGAAACTAGGTTGGCATATAAATTTTACAAACGTGCTTCAAGGAACAATCCAAACTTGTATTCCTTCTACTATTGTCAGAATCCTGGTCTGTTCCAACAATTCTAGTATCTCACATAATCCATAGGACAACATTGAGTCTTTAGGATTTGAGTCACCTAGAGAGTTCAAACATTACGCCACTCTTCCACAAGAGACCCAAGTTGTTTATGACAACCATGACATCACAACATAGGAAGAAAATGGAAGCAAGCAAGAACAACACCAATATCCCACCAAAAAATTCCATGAATGATAAAAGCGACCCATGAGGATATAAACCAAGCGACCTTACGATAGGGTATGGAGCATCAAAAAATCCCCAAAACATGTCTATCTATTACTCAAATCACTCTTATCAAGGGTCACAACATCAAGTAGGGAAAAAAATCAAGGGTTTCAAGATCCCCATCGAGGAATAAGTCTAGAACATCAAAATGCCCTAAATAAAATGGAGAGAGATCTTGAGGAAATTAAATGAGATCGAAATCCAATGTATCGCCAATGCCATGTGCAAAGTTGGACCATTAAATATCCATAAAAAATGAACATCATTCCACAAACACCTCAATATCCACATCAACAACACTTCTAATATTCATAGTATCAAGGGGTTCTACAACACCAAGGTGTACCTCAAGTACAATATCAAAATGTACCTCAATCATAGTATCAAGAACTTTTCCAACACCAAGGTATACCTCATGTGCAATATGAAAATGTACCTCAAATAGAGTATCAACGAGTTCCAAAAAATCAAGAGAAAAACAATCAAGAAAAACCACCAAAGAAAGATTACCAACTAGGAAGGAAATTCACCCCTCTAGGAGAAAATTTAGAGGTAATCATGCATGAACTAGTACAATATGAACTTATCTAAATCAATGACAGTCCAACTTATGGTATAACCAATAAGAATGATGTGAGTTTCAAAAAGTCAAGGGTCACCCAACGAATAGATATGCTACACTAAAAAATATCATCCAAGACCTTATTGATCAAGGATAAATAGCTATTAAAAATGACTTTCAAGGGCCATCTACCAATGAGGAAAATCATAATGTGTCAACCTCAAAAGTTGAAAGCAATGATCAAGAGCTATCTATCACTAATCAGATTGACAATGTCTCTACATCATCCAGTGAGCAAGAGGACATACATCAAGAATTTAGTCCCAAGCATGATCAAAATCAAGCACCAAAGTCTAGAAATGACCCAGTCCAAGATATATTGACATCATCCAACCTTATGGCAGTACATATTGAAGATCAAGAGACTCTCAATCCAATACTTATACCAAATGCAGAAAATCTAAGCCAAGAGATATCACCCATATGCCCCAATTTTTAGGAAATCCAAGGATCCTTTACAAGAAAACCTTTCTTTGGAATTGATCCATGTCAAAAATGTGATCCAAAGCATGTCAAAGATAATACCACATAATGTCAAGATCAAGAAATCAAAATACTATAATGACTTGACATATATCTTCCAAGACATCCCATGTTTTCTAAAGGAAGAACAAATCCATGTATCGAGAACACATACATCTTCCCATGAGATGCTTACTCCTAATGGACATCTAGATGATCTTCATCCAAGACAAGAGTCTCATACTTTTGAAATCATTACCAAATAACAAGTTTCATACTCTTAACATTTGTACACAAGATCAAGACATAGCAGAAGCTAGAGACATATCAGAAAGGGATCATGAAGAAGACTTATACATAAGTTGTGAATAAAAAACATCCTGTGGAGACATATCAGAAATGGATCATAAAGAAAACTTATATATAAGTTGTGAATCAAAAAAATCCTATGAAGACATATCAAAAATGAATCATGAGGAAGACTTTTGCATGGATAGTAAATCATAAATACCTCTTGAAGAAGCATTAAAATATGACATTTTACAAGATCGGGTTGAAGATATCAATCAAGAAGGTATCCCACATCAGAAGGAGCCTATTAGTGAGGAAGCTACCACATTTGAAGATCCACAACAGAGCAAAGAAATATTAGAACCTTGTTTCCAAGGTAAGACATATCCTATTGCAAATAAGATCTTTCAACAGGTGCATTATCAAGATAAAGGATTAGGCCTACATGAATAGGGTATCTTAGAACCAATACAGATTATTGGCAATCCTAAGCATCAATGTATTAGTTATTCAAAGGAATCTAAACATATTAGTGATACCTCCATAATATTGGTGGCAAATTTATCTAATGCAAGCATCAACATAGAGAGCATGAAGAGTCCTTATGATGAAATTGATACCAATGCTACAACTAGTTATGTCATGAATCATCATCCACACATATTTCAACCCTTTGACTTGGACCAACAAAAAGAGAAAAATCTATACCCAAGAACAAAACAAGTCATTGAAGCAAAAGAGTCAGCAAAACAAAATGGACAAGAAAAATTCAAATGGATACAAAAGAAAAAGTAAGACAATCATACCTATCAAACTCCATTAGTTAAAGAAACTATGGGGAAAAATCAAAAAGGGAAGTTCATCCATCAAAAAAGTCCAGCAATGCAAAAGAAAGATTCAAGAGCGACTTACAAGGTATACCAAGATGTTGGTCCCAATCGAATCTCATATCCACCCATCATTGCTCATCATCCCAAGTTTGGAGAGTCAAAGGTTCCAAACTATCAACCAAGCCATCTAAATATCATATCCCTCAATGCATTTTACCATCCATGATAACCAAATCTCACATGGACCATGTGTTGACAATAAATCTTTATCATAAGGACTCTGAGGGCACTCTATCATGACGTGTGCATCAGGGTAAGGTTAACCCCAGTATCAAAAAGGAAGTTAAGAAATTCTAGGGGTTACATTCAAGCACTCGTATCCTAGCAAAACAACTCCTCCAAGCAGGATATTGTTGGAACATGATGACAACAATAATGACCATATCAGAACTAGCAAATTCTACATCAACACCACCAGGTGGTTCAACATGAGAAAAAAAAGTCACCATGATGAAAACCTAGTAAATAGGCATCTTGTGTGACATCAAAAACAAAAAAATCAAGAAAAATAATCAAGAGAAAAATCATCCTCCAATGAAAACCACTATGGTGGTGCTTTGGACAAGTGCCATGATGAAAACTTGGAAAACATGTGTCATGTGTAAGAATTGAGCATCTACGTGCACCATTTCAGGTGGAAGCATCTCAACCTATCCATAATGAACTCAATCCATTGTTTCCAAAATCCAACTTATCTTGATCTTAACAAAAGTTTGATATACATTTTACACTTGCTTATGGAAAAAATCTTCATGTGGGTCACTATCATTGATCCTATCTTATCCAACATTATTTGAGCCATGAGGCATTGTCAAAAGAGGCATACTCTATCCAAAACATGTTATCCTATCACAAGATAATCCATCACCTACATTGCTAGACACTAGGGGCAAATGCTTACATCTTGCTTCAAAATAAATCTTGATCTATGTCTTCTAGCTTACGTTGTGATCTATACATTTATCCCAACAAGGTGTACCACCAACACACTATCAAGGTAACCCTTGAAAAAATTCGTCCCAACAACAAGGTGTACCACCAATGCACTACCAAGGTAACCTTCAAACATAACATGGATTATTCCTTCACTTAACACTTCTAAGATATCAATAGTTGCTTGAATTGTACAACTAGTTCAAGTAATCTTTTGTACAACATATCCTCTAGAAAAAATAAGGTGAAGTATCAATCCAAGTTTTCAACAAGGTGTGCCACATGGTACCCTCTAGGCATTGTCCAAACAACAAGGTGTGCCACATGGCACCTTTCCCAATTCATTCCAACAACAAGGTATACCCACCAATGCACTACCAAGGTAACCTTCAAAACAATTCATCCCAACCACAAGGTATACCACCAAAAACAAGGTGTGAAGTATCATATCCTCTAGGAATTGTCCAACAAGGTGTGCCACATGGTACCCTTCCCAATTCATTCCAACAACAAGCTATACCCACCAATGCACTACCAGGGTAACCTTCAAAACAATTCACCCCAACCATAAGGTATACCACCAACGCACTACCAAGGTAACCTTCAAAGATGACGACAACATGGATTATTACTTCACTTAACACTTCTAAGATATCAACAGCTGCTTGAATCCCACAACTAGTTCAAGTAAGCTTTTCCACAACAAATCCTCTAGAAAAATAAGGTGAAGTATCAATCCAAGTTTTCAACATCTTATACCCCAGGAAAGAGGGTAAAAATCCACCAACAACAAGGTATACCCGCCAACACACTATCAAGGTAACCTTCAAAATAGTTCATCCCAACAAGGTGTCCTGCCAACGCACTATCGGGGTAACCTTCGAAACAATTCGTCCCAACAACAAGCTGTACCACCAACGCACTACCAAGGTAACCTTCAAAGATGACGACAACATTGATTATTACTTCACTTAAAAATTCTAATATATTAATAGTTGCTTGAACCCTACAACTAGTTCAAGTAAGCTTTTGTGCAACATATCCTCTAGAAAAAACAAGGTGAAATATCAATCCAAGTTTTCAACATCTTACACCCCAAGAAAAAGGGTAAAAATCCAAAAAAATGGAAAAAAGAGAAAAAAATACAAAAAATCAAAAAGCAAGAAAAATAGTAAAGATAAAGAAAATGTTCTTTGAGTGAAAACCACTTTGTGGCACTCCTAGAACATGTACCATAGTGAAAACTTGGTAAATAGGCACTATGTATGAATAGAACATGCATCATTATCTATCAACACTTTTTCACAGCATCCACCCATCCATTTCATGAATCATGTGTCCAACCATGGCTTGTCACTGATTAAGATAGGTCATTTTATTGGGGGAAACTTCTTGAAGCTATTCATGGATTAGATCTTGGGGCATTTAATCATTGTCAGAAAACAACAAAAGTAAAAATACTAGAAAACAACAAAAATCAAAAACATGTGGAAAACATCAAAACAAAATAAACATTGTTGGATTATTCCTTCACTCAAATAGTCTAAGATATCAAAATTTGCTTGAACCTCATAGCTAGTTCAAGTGAATTTCTCACAACATATCCTCTAGACACAAAAACGAGATATCAATCCATGCTATCGATGTTGTTTACCCAAAAATAATTCATGCTTTAAGTCAAATGGTCGAACTACGTGGTCTCTATGTGTATAATGTAGGCAAGGATTTTTAGCCCCCGAGACCCTAGGTCAGTCCCCTTAGGTTTCCAAAATGATTTATTTCACTTAGTCAAAAAATAAAAAATCCCAAAAACATATACAATATACAAAATCCAAAAACATTCACAAAATAGAAAAGTTCAAACCAAGCGAACTACGAGTCTCTTCATGTACAATGTAGGCAAGCCTTATCTTTGATGAGCCCCCGAGGCCCTAGGTTGGTCCCCTAAAATCAATAAAAACATCATCATAAAACTTAGAAAATCGAAAAAAGGCCCATCCCATCATCAACATCCACAATAAATGTTTCAACCATAATAAACAAACTATCCCAATCACCCTTTGAAAAAACAAAGCAAACATCAATAGCTAGAACTTTCAATCAAAAACAATTGCATAAGAGTTGACTATAAATAGACAAAAACAAGCCAAAATATCAACTACCTATCTTTTTAAACAAGTCCCAACAACATCCTGAGATATGCCTTAACGGATCCATTCCTATGATAGACATGATCAACAACAGATAATAGCCCACCCTAAATAGATATGGAAAGTGATACTGCAACTTTTTTTTTATCTTTTTGTGGTCTTACTTTTTGAGATATATTTTATTGACTCATTCCTAGGATCTCTCAAGGATGTCCATAAGGATTTAGAGAAGAAGGAATGGGGGAAATTGAGCGTCATTTTTATTTTTTGTTTGTAAGATATTTTTGTAATATTACCATGGTGAATACTTGCTTTATTGATTATGGAAGTTGTATTAAAATAGTTTGTGAAGAAGTTACATGTTAGGTGTTTTATGCCTCTCTGTGTGATTGGTCTGAAACGTTTTTCACACAACCCCCCCTATACTTTAAACAAAGTTTATGTATGTTTGGTATGAACAAAGATACTCTTTGTTTGTAGATTCAAATTCCACACAATCGATACAAAGTCACCTTGGAAATTAATACCTTGGTGCATCTTTTCTATTTGCTACATCAAGCAGGATTGTTCAAACCGTGAAGTCTCTAAAGCGAAGCAAAAGCAACTCATCAATCACAACATAATCATATTTCTTCTAATTAACATCATCAATTCTATCCATCATCATATGTATACTAATTAATGAACATCATCACATTTCTTCTAATTAACATCATATCTCCATCTATCATCATATTTCTTCTAATTAACATTCATCCTGCATAGAACATCATCACTACCATATCCATTCTACATCCACAAATGTTATCAATACATATCATGATGATAATAAACCAATTAAAAACATATTGTATCATGTATGGGGCATTCATTTATCAACATACATCACATCAAAAAATGAGACAAAGTATGATTCATTCATCCACATCAAATTCATACATCAGAAAAGCACAAAAACACATATAAACGTACATCATCATATATCACCATCACATAAACATAAAATGAGGCTAAATCAAAGAGGGTATATCTCATATATATCATCATCCGTAGTGACACAAGTGTGATAGGAAAATATAAAATCATAACATATATATGAGTTCTTGACTAGACCAATGAATATATATAACACACATGTCTACAAAATGCCTCTACACCATGAAACAACATGAACATCAAGTACCAAAAATAGTAAGACCCCAACAAGACAGACAAAACACTACTAAAAACTAAAATGATCTGGTTGTCTCACAGAAGGATCCCCTACACCTGCACTAGCACCACCACCATCATCACTCACAACACTCAGCTCCCCAAATTGTGGACGCTGAGAGGCCCTGTGAATAGTAGCATCATATTAAGTCTGATAATAGGTAGATGCCTATAGATACCTATCTCACTCAACTCGCATACTATCACGCTTTGCCCAAAGAGTATCTCTTTCTACTATTAGTAATAGTACTTGAGCCTCTACAGAATGTCATCTACCAATTTCACTCTCTTGATCTACCTGAACAGTATCTCTCTCTGTTGTCAGTAATACTACTTGAGCCCCTATAGCATGTAGTCTACCAATCGCACTATCTCGCTGAACCCTCAAAGTGTCTATCAAATCCTCCATAGCCTTTTTCCGTGCAATCTCTGCATATTTGTCCAAATTCATCTAAGCTAGCAATAAATCAACATCCCTAGTTGGTGGAGGAGGATTTGGAACCTGTCTTTGACCCTGTGTAGGAGGTACTCGCTCATCCTAAATATCTTGTGCCTCATCACATCGAGCTCGATCCAATTGCTCTGTAAGAACCTCAGTGTGTTGTCGCTCCCTATGATGACCTATAATGCCTGCCCTACCTAGAATGGGATCACATCTAGGATCAATAAGCCTCAAAGGCCTACGTCATTCCCACCACTCCTCATAATCATGAGTAGTACCTGGATTTTCCACTCTGACCAACCAACCCCACCCAACTAGGGCAAGTGCTCTAAACTCGGAAATAATAGTATCTGCATCAACCTGTATACCCCATACACAGACCTCCCAACAAGTCCAACCAAACCAAGCCTCATACGCATCAGGAACCCACCCCTGTCTCTCTCCAAACTGGTGATAGACTCGATCTAGTAGATAACACTCTATCACATATGATGAATGGCCAAGCAACCAACGGGTCTATCGGCAGTACATAAGTTGATTTGCATCCTCTAGCCAAATCTCGTAGCTCATATAAGGTCTCCATACAAAACCAAGCATCTCATCAAACAAATGGTGCCAATAATCCAGGTCCCTAGGCAAGGTGTAGTGCATAAAGTCCTCATAACGATAATAGTTTGATCATCCAAAGAATGATCTTGAATCTCATTTGGACGAGTCACTGCAATATGCTCCCACACCCAAACATGCAAAAGTGATACACCTGCAAACAATGACCTCTCACCCTAATACACCACCTCATGCATATGCCCAAATATGCAAAAGTGACACACCTATAGACATAGACTTCCTGCCCTAATACACCACCTTGTGCATATCTCGGTAAAGATGGGAAAGTAAAAAAGCACCCCAGGCGTATCTCATACCATGCTCTAGCATACTCTCAATACATGTACCCCAACCCATAGAAAACTATCGACCTCATCTATCAGAAACAACCAATCCTAATACCAGGCCATAGAGGACAAGAACGATAGGATTT